>CAUYQG010246708.1:0-34038 GCA_963574415.1 Tarsius wallacei | reverse complement strand
CACTGCAGCCTTGACCTGCTGGGCTCCAGCGATCCTTCCGCCTCAGCCTTCCAAGTAGCTGGAACTACAGGTGTGCGCTACCACGCCCGGCTAATTTTTTGATTTATTGTAGAGATGAGGTCTCGCCAAGTTGCCCAGGCGAGTCTCGAACTCGCGGGCTCAGGCAATCTGCTCACCTCAGCCTCCCAAGGCGCAGGATTACAGGCTGAGCCACCCAGCCCGGCTGTTGTTATTAATTTCTTAGTGTGTCTATTTATAAATTAAACTTTTTCATAAGTTTATATGTAGGAAAAAAACATAGTATATATAGGGTTTGGTACTGTTAGTGCTTTCAGACATCTGATGGGAATCTTGGAAGCATACTCCACAGATAAGTAGGAGCTACTGTACTACACTTTGTTTATCCATTCATCAATTGGTGGACATTTGGGCTGTTTTTATGTTTTGGTTATTATGAATACTGCTGCTATGAACATTCAAGTATAAGTTATTGCAAAGATATGTGTTTTCATTTCTCTTGGGTATATGCCTAGGGGTGGAATTACTGGGTCATATGTTCACTCTATGTTTAACCTTTTGAGGAACTGTCAGACTGTTTCCCAAAGTGGCTGCACCGCTTTACGTTTTTACCAGCAGTTTATGAGGGTGTCAATACATCTTGTTCTCACTTTCCTTTAGGTCTCTGCCTAAAGGACCTTTTTAGAGATGCCTTTGTGCCTACTCTACTACGTAAAATACCATCTCCCTTCCCTACTCTGGGCGCTCCTGTCCTTCCTCGCTCTGCTTTATTTTTCCTTATAGTACTTAACACCATCTGACATACTATACATTTATTTTGCAAATTTTTTATTTTCTGTCTCCTCTAACTAGAAAATTA
This sequence comes from Tarsius wallacei, assembly GCA_963574415.1. Classification (NCBI taxonomy): domain Eukaryota; kingdom Metazoa; phylum Chordata; class Mammalia; order Primates; family Tarsiidae; genus Tarsius; species Tarsius wallacei. The sequence continues at coordinate 33,161 of CAUYQG010246708.1, read as the reverse complement.
GATACTCAGCACCTAAAATAATGTCTCATGTGAAATATTAAATAAATATTTGTCGCACAAATGAATGGACATTTTCTTCCCTAAGAGGAGAAGGACCTTATTTATTTTATTCAACTCTGTATTCTTTCACCTGACCCAGGGTATATTATGTATTTGTTGAAAGAAAGTGATGCATACCATTAGGGAGCTACAGATGCCATAAGAGAGGACTGGCCAGTCAGGGGATGGAGAGGTTACTTGTGCAGGGGCAGATAAGGTAACATCTTTCATGGGCTTCCAGCATGTGAGAGAAGAGAAGGATTGGAAGGAGGATTCTGGTTGACTAGGTCTGTGTTGGCTTTAAGGAAGCCAGGAACAGGAGAAGGAGGATTTGTTGAGAAGTAAAGGAAGAAGGATAACAGACGAGTTCAGTGTTCATTCAGCAAGCATTTGTGGTTGTCCCCTCTGTGCTAAGTGCTGGGATACAGAGGTGAAGCAGACCCATTTTTGAAGCCTGCTAGTTGGATGAGTTGGGCTGTCTTCTGTTTAGCACTTCTTGGGGGCGGTGTGGGGACAGGGGTCTGGTGAGATATAACTTGAGGAAAGGCTGAGGGACAGGCTGCTGTGTGTTACCCACAGAAAGAAAGGCCAAAGGCCTGAGGTCTCTCGAGGGACCTTTTGGCCTAAGAGAAGGTATGACTTCAGAAAGTCTTCTTTGATTGCTGGATCAGAGAAGGGTTTGGAGAAATCCTTCTGCATCTTTAACACCCTATTCTTGTCTCACTTCCCTGTTTTCTTTCCTCCAGAACCTTTCGGCTGTTGGAGCACTGGTGAGTCTCAGTAATTCACGTCTCAGTTCCATCAAAACTCGGTAAGTCTTTAACCCTATTTTTTCTCCAGGGGTCTGTTCCCTTAGACAGTGGGCTATTTATATGTACATTTGTCCATCTGTCGTTACTACCCCATGAATTCAAGAGATTTTTCTGTTCCCAAGAGGGTGGAGAGTTTCATTCTTTTTGTGAACTCACTTGAATTGAACCTCACCTTTTCCAGCTTTCAAGTTTTCTAAATTCCCCCAGGATTACTTCTGCTGCCTTCTTTCTTGCTGCTCCCACCTCACTTCAAGTTCTCCAAGTATTTCAGGGGTTAGAAAACACAGTGGGTCTGGGGGTGAAGTCTTACTGCAGTTCAATGAGAATAGAAGAACGGTCAGTAGCTTTCTCTGAAGTCTAGCCTCCACTCACTTGTCCTCACTCTCTTCTTTCTTGTAAGGTTTGAGGGCCTGTGTCTGTTGTCCCTGTTAGTAGGGGAGAGCCCCACAGAGATATTCCAGCAGCACTGTGTCTCTTGGCTTCGGAGCATTCAGCAGGTGTTACAGGTAAGGATTCAGCTGCTGCCCTGCCACCCCCTCCCTCCCACCTTATTCTCTATCCTGGATATGGTATATTTTTTGTGACTTGGACATTTAGTTCTGAGGACAGAATAATTAGAAACAATTCCCTGATAGTGGGGAGGATAAGCTTCAAATAGAAACATCTTTTTAGATGTTTTGATATTTTTATCTGCTGGGTTATTTTAATTCATCTGACCTTTCACACACTGTGACAGTTTCACTTCTTTGTTAACTTTTCTAATGAGTAACGTCCCTAAAGTTCCCTTTTCTAGGTGTTTGGTTGGTTTTTTTTTTTTTCTTACTCCTTTGCTCTTATTTTAACATTTAAGTTTTTTTCCCCTGCCTTTACAGCTCTTGATGACATCTCCACCTAGTTAGTTATTCAACAAGCATTTTCTGAGCACATATGGCAGGCAGTGTTAAGGTCTGGGAAGATAGATGTACATGAACCCTGCTTTCATGGTGCTTAGAACCTAGTACTTTTGCTAGTAATATTTAGTAAATATTTATCGAAAGTAAATGTTTAGGCTTTGCTAACCCCATATGGTTTCTGTTGTGTATTTTGGTTTGCTTCTGAACCCTTTAAAAATGTAAAAACCAAAGAACTTGTGGGCCATGCAAAAACAGGCACCCACAGACTATGGTTTGCACATCCTTCTTCTAGTGGAAAACATTTTACTAGAATACTTTTACAGATGATTATGAAATGATAAATTGAGGTAGGTGCTATGAAGGTAAAGACTGTAGTTCTTTGAGTACCATAATAAGAGAATCTGACTTCAGCAGGGATGGTGTGGGTAATGATGATCAGGGCCAGAGGTTCAGGGAGTGCCAGAGTCCAGCTCCAGCAGGTTCAGGGTTTCTCGAAGGATGAGCGGCGTCGGCGAATGAATGGATGGACACAGACCTGGTGTTATGCAGGACTGCTCATTTATTGCTAGGAAATCTGTGATTTATATACCTTTTTGTTACATAGCCTTTTGGGTGACATACATGAGAAATCTTTTCTTGATATTACTCAAATTCTCCAAAACAAGTTTCTTAAAACATTAGTGATGGTTATGTGCAACTTTCCAAATGTTTTTCTCGTATTTTTATGGTTAGGTGGACAGTCATGTGAAACCTTTCATGTACTCTTCTCATACTTTAACAATTAGATACAATCACTTTCCTTAAAGCTATGAAGCAAAAAACTTATACGATTATTCCTTTAAAGCTAAACACACTTATGACACAAAAACACCATTACCCTATACTTAAATACCCATGACCTTTCAAAATTAAGCATAACCTATGTATTAAAACTAATATTTAATCTTTTCCTAGAAATCACGTAACAGCAAAAGTTAACCTGTTACATATTTAACTATCACCAGGTATACTCTAGCAAATGTTTTCTGCCACAAGGAACTAAACTTTTATTTGTGTAGCTATAAAAAAACCAATTTCCAGAACAATGACATTTCTTGGGGTTCTGCCAGTACAAACTGCACAACAATCTACAATTAGTGGGCTCCCATCTGCAGCCCCATATCTCTCTGGCTCACCTTCAATCAAGACCAAGTGGTTCCAGTTTGCTTTTAAGGAGCACAAGATATCTATAGTTTTCATCTACAATTCCTTAGCAATGGAAGTGGGTTCCTGCTTGTACATTTGCAGGCCGACCTTCAGGGCCCCTATAATGCCAGCCCCAGTTTCTTAGCATAATGTTGGGGGTTTCCCTTAAAGGTGTATAAATTTTGTCTAATAATCTAATGGGGATTTCTGGACGTGACACTACAGGACAGACTATGATTTTTCCTCTCTGTGCTATAACCACAGGGTGAGTAGATAAAATTCCCTGCAATCCTCCAGAGTTCTTTTTCTGTGTTTGTTGAGTTTCTGTAGTTTCTCAGCCTCTACGGTTTCCACCGGCAGCATGACTAGGCAAAGCAGGAGAAGCAGAGCCACTGCTTTCCTGGACGTGCCATGCCGTCTGGGGTCATCAGTCTCCTCGACCATGTCAGAAAGCAGACCTTTGCGGTCGGTCCCCAACAAGGGAGGGCTTTTCTGAACTGATCAGGAGGAATTACTTGGACTAAGAAAGTGTTCTAAGTGTTCAAAAGCCCTGAGAGAAGAGGAGCTTGGCCCCTTTGAAGAATTCTAAGCATGCTGGTGTGGATGGAGTTGATGAAATGTGGCTAGGGAGAAAGGTAGTTGAGGGCCAAGCCATGTATGGCCTTGTAGGCCATGCTAAGGATTTTGGTTTTTATTCCTGGAGCAGTGGCAATTTATGGAAGGTTTTAAGCAGAGATGAGGAGGTAATGGTGGTGGTGATTGAAAATATCATGCTGACTGCTTTGTGGGTAAAGGATTCAAAATGAACAGAATGGAAGCAGAGAGACCATGTAAAAGGCTACTAAAGTAACCTAGGAGAATGTTCACGATAGCTTAGACTAGGGTGGTGGCAGAACTCATGCAGAGGATGTAGGTTTAAGAGAGATTTAGTGGCAAAGTGAATAGGTAGTGATGATGGATTAGCATCAGGGAGAGGACATATCTAGGTTGACTTGTGGATTCCAGAACATTGTAAGATAGCTAGGTTCTGAGAGGAAGGAAGAAAATACCATGGGTGTGTCCTTGGGATTCAGTAGATACCCTCTTAGTAAGCATCCCCCGATCTGGCATCAGTGAAAGTGGCCAGGCATCTCAGTGTAGCCTTGAAGTTTCAGTAGGTGAGGGCGTCAGTTAACATGTTTTAGAATGGGGAAGAGTTCTCAATTTTTTTTTTTTTTTTTGCATTGGAGCCTCACTCTGTTGCCCAGGCTGGAGTGCAGTGGCACGCTTATGGCCACTGAAGCCTCAAACTGCTGGGTTCAGGCAGTCCTTCCACCTCCGCCTTCCAAGTAGCTGGAACTACAAGTGTGTGCTACTACGCCTGGCTTATTTTTTTGAATTTATTGTAAAGATGAGGTTTCACCAAGTTGCCAGGCTGGTCTTGAACACCTGAGCTCAGGCAATCCTCTCTCCTTGGCCTCCCAAAGTGCTGGCATTGCAGGCTTGAGCCATTGCGCCCAGTCTTCAGTGTTTAGATGGCAGCTGAAGCTGAGGATGAGATTATCAAAATGAGTCCTTTTGTGGGCTGGGTTTTAAGGCACACTGCTTGTAATGGTCAGCTAGAGCACCAGACAGAGCAGCAGAAAGGAGATAACCGGGATTGTGGGTTGGGTGGAATGCAAGGGAAGAGTACTTCGAGGAAGAGGGAGGAGTCATTTCTGTTTATGCCCCCATGAGGTGAAACAAGACACAAACCAAGAGTTGTTTACTAGGTTAGGCACTCATGAGTTGTAAAACTGTAGTGAAAGTGTTTTTGGTGGAGCAGTGGACACTGAAGCCAGACTGGCATGGGATGAGGAGTGGGAGAAGGGAAATGGAAGTAGGAAAGATAGGCAATCCTTTCAAGATGTTTGGCTCTAACAATAGGAGACAAATTAGGCAATTACTGGGATTTCACAAGTGAAGTATGGGCTAAAGGAAATAATTTTTAAGCTGAGAGAGATGTGAACTATGTACATGGCAGTAGGAAGATTCCATTTGAGAGGGACTGATTAGAAATACAGAAGAGAGAAAGCTAGTTGATATATAAGGTTCTAAGAGCAGGGCGGGGTAGCATCTCAAGTATAGTGGCAGGTCCTTGAATAGGAGAAGTACCGCCTCTAGTGTGGCAAGAGGAGGGAAGGAGGGGGTGCATGAGCATGGAGATGAGGTTTTCTGGTTTGGGGAGTGGGAAGCAAAGGCTGTTCCAACTTTGGATTTCAGCTTTCTCTGTGAAATTGTAGGCAAGGTCAAATGGAGGTGACAACGGGTGGAGAAGTTGGGATTTGGAAGTTCGAGGAGAAGGTTTAAGTAGTAGAAAATTAGCTGGAGAGAAATGCAGTAGGATTACTGGCTCTGTGCAGCGTTGAGGACCTGAGGGCCTGTATGCAATTGGCATGCCTACCTATTTTTTTTTTTTTTCCAGTTGGCGTCTCTGTCGCCCAGACTGGAGTGCAGTGGCATGATCATGGCTCACTGTAGCCTCAACCTCCTGGGCTCAGGTGATCCTTCTGCCTCAGCCTTCGAAGTAGTTGGGACTACAAGCATATGCCACTATGTCTGGCTAATTTTTTGATTATTTTTATAGAAATGAGGCCTTGCTGTGTTGCCCAGGCTGGTCTCGAACTCCTGGGCTCAAGAAATCCTGTCACTTCGGACTTCCCAAGTGCGGGATTACAGGTGTGAGCCACCATACCTGGCCAGGCCTAACTATTTTTACTTTATTAATATGTATTCTCATTGACACATGGCCTCCTCTGGTCTAGCAGGAAATACGTTCCTGAATGCTTTTTTCCTTAGATACATGTTAATTTTCCAGGGAAGTCCTTCTAAATCCAAATTGTTTTTTCTCTGTAAGTTCCAGGGGAGGTTTGAGCCAGCTAGAAGCAAGTTTGAAGATATAGGGCAGTTTTATTGTGGCTGAGGCTTATTTTTCAATCCGAAAAGTACTCTTCTCCATTCCTTGCAGGAAAATACAGTATGGGATAATAAAACTCCTGAGATCTTCCAGTTAGTCTGATCCTTAAGGTGTGGCTTTGTTACTCTTTTTTCTCTGAACAGTTTCTTAGGACCCTAGATACCCTTTAATGCTAAAATGTAAACATATCCTTGCTGTAGATAATCCTGTTGCTCTTAGCTACTCCATGTCTCTCAGGCCCTCTTTTCCTACAGATAGTAGATTTGATGGTAATATTGACATTAACTGTGGTGTTTTGCAAAGGCCCCATGTTGCTATGCCTCCCGCCCCTCCTTGGTGACAGTCAAGGTGAGGCTGAGAGCATGGACTGTTGTTGCTCTTTAGTCCCAGGACCCGCCCCCCACGATGGAGTTGGCTGTGGCTGTCCTGAGGGACCTGCTCCGGTATGCAGCCCAGCTTCCTACGTTGTTCCGGGATATCTCTATAAACCACCTCCCTGGCCTTCTCACTTCCTTGCTGGGCCTCAGACCAGAGGTGAGATGCCTCCCCAACCCCTGCTCCTTGGCCTCTTGGATTGCTTACCCTCACGAACGTTGTCTGGATCAAAGAAGGTGATGGAAAGTGATTGGGATGTAGGATTGAAGAAGAGAGGAGCCTAGAAAAAATGACTGCCTGAAGAAGGGCCCTTCCCATGTGGTGGGGGGAAATGGGAGGATAAGGGGGATTGGACTCTCAGCCTCTTGTTTTTTCCTTACTTTCTGCTTTTTTTCTACAGTGTGAGCACTCAGCTTTGGAGGGAATGAAGGCTTGTATGATCTATTTTCCTCGGGCCTGTGGTTCTCTTAAAGTAAGTACACATGAACATTCCTCTCTCCACCTACATAAGCCTTGGTAGCTCTCTTACCTCAGATTCCTGTCCACAGGACGTGCATGTTTGTTACATGGGTATACTGTGTAGTGGTGGGGATTGGGTCCATTCTCCAGATAGTGAACATTGTACCCAATAGGTAATTTCTGAACCCTAACCTCCTTCCCTACCTCCTTCTTCATTGGTGTCCCCAGTGCCCATTATTTCCATCTTTGTAACCATTTAGCTCCCGCATATGAGTGAGAACATGCAGTGTTTGGTTTTCTGTTTCTGAGTCACTTGACTTAGGATAATGATCTCCAGCTCCATCCATGTTGCTGCAAAGAACATAATTTCATTCTTATTTATGGCTGTGTAGTATTCCATGGTATGGCATATATACCACATTTTTTTAATCCAGTCAATTGTTGGTGGGCAGTTAGGTTGGTTTCATGATTTTACTATTATGAATAGCAATGAACATATGAATACAGGTATCCTTTTTATATATTGATTTTTTTGTGGGGCGGGGATAGTCCCTAGTAGTGGGATTACAGGGTCAAATAGTAAATCAATTTTTAGTTCTTTGAGAAATCTCCATACTGTTTTCATAGTGGTTGAACTGTTACAATCCCTCCAACAGTAAATGAACGTTCCCTTTTCTCCACAACCACACCTACATCTGTTGATCTTTGACTTTATAGTAATAGGCATTCGGACTGGTGTGAGATGATATCTCGTTGTTTTCGTTTGCATTTCTCTGATGATTAGTGATGTTGAACATTTTTTCATATGTTTGTTGACTTCTTGTGCATCTTCTTTTGAGTAGTGTCTATTCATGTCCTTTGCCCGCTTTTTTTTTGTTTTTTTGAGTTGGAGTCTTACTGTCACCTAGGCTGGAGTACAGTGGCACACTCACAGTCACCAAAGCCTCAACCTGCTAGGCTCAGGCCATCCTTCTAGCTCAGCCTTCCAAGTAGCTGTAACTACAGGCACATTCTACCATGCCCAGCTAATTTTTTGATTTATTGTAGAGATGAGGTCTTGTCAAATTGCCCAGGCTGGTCTCGACCTCCTGGACTCATGCAATCCTCTCGCCTCCACCTCCCAAAGTGCTGGGATTATAGGCGTGAGCCACCGTGCCTGGCTTTTTGGCCCCCCCGCCCCCCCTTTTTTTTTTGAGTTGGGAGTCTCACTCTATCATCCAGGCTGGAGTATAGTGGCTTACTCATGGCTGCCACAGCCTTGACCTGCTGGGCTCAGGCAATCCTTTCCACCTTAGCCTTCCAAGTAACTGGGACTACAGCCATGAGCCACCATGCCTGGCTAATTTTTTAAAATTTATTATAGAGCTGAGGTCTCACCAAGTTGCCCAGGTTGGTCTTGAATCCGTGGACTCAGGCAGTCCTCCCACCTCAGCCTCCCAAAGTGCTAGGATTATAGATATGAGCCACCACACCCGGCCTGTCCACTTTTTGATGACATTATTTGGTTTTTTTCATGTTGAGTTGTTTTAGTTCCTTGTAGATTCTAGATATTAGCCCATTGTTTGAAGCATAATTTGCAAATATTTTCTCCAATTCAGTAGGTTTTCTTTTCACGCTGTTGATTATTTCTCTTGCAGTGCAGAAGCTTTTAGTTTAATAAAGTCCCATTTGTCTAATTTTTTAAAAATTACAGTTGCTTTTGGGGTCTTTGTCATAAATTCTTTGCCTAAGCCAATACTCAGAAGAGTGTTTCCTAGATTTTCTTCTAGGATTTCTATAGTTTCAGGTGTTACATTTAAGTCTTTAATTCATCTGAGTTAATTTTTGTATGTAAGAGATAAGGGTCCAGTTTCATTCTTCTGCATATGACTAGCCAGTTTTTCCAGCACCATTTATTGAATAAGTTGTCCTTTCCCCCATTGTTTATTTTTTTTGGTTTTTGTCAAAGATCAGTTGGTTGCAGGAATGTGGTTTTATTTCTTGGTTCTCTATTCTGTTCCATTAATCTGTCTGTCTATTATACCAGTACCATGCTGTTTGAGTTACTAAACCTTGTAGTATAATTTGAGGTCAGGCAGTGTGATGCTCCCATAATTATTCTTATTTATTTATTTTGGATTTTTCTTGCTAGGGCTTCCAATATGAGGTTGACTAAGAGTGGTGAGAATGGAGATGCATGTCTTGTTCCTGTTCTGAGGGGGACTGTTTTTAACTTTTCCTGGTTAAGTATAATGTTGGCTGTGGGTTTGTCAAATATGGCTCTTGTTTTGAGATATATTCCTTTAGTGCCCAATTTGTTGAGGGTTTTTTATCATGACGTAATGTTGGATTTTGTTGAATACCTTTTCTGCATCTATTGAGATGATCATGTGGTTTTCATTTTTGCTTCTGTTTATGTGGTGGATCATGTTTGATTTGCAGATACTGAACCATCCTTGCATCCCTGGAACAAAACCCACTTGGTTGTGATAGGTAATTTTTTTGATATGCTGTTGAATTTGGATTGCTAGTATTTTGTTAAGGATTTTAGCCTCTATATTCATCAGGGAAATAAGCCTGTAGTTTTCCTTCTTTTTTGTTGTGTCCTTCCCTGATTTGATATCAGGGTACTGGTTTCATACAATGAATTAAGTAGAAGTCCTTCCTCTTTTATTTTTTGGAATAGTATCAGAAGGATTGGTATCAGCTCTTCTTTGTATGTCTGACAAAATTTGGCTGTGAATCTGTCTAAACTTGGACTTTTTTTGTTGGAAGTTTTTTTTTTGTAATTTATTTATTTATTATGGAGTTGTGGGGTATAAGTGAGGATTTACTACATAAATAGGCTGCATGCAGGTGAAGTTTAGGCTTCTAGGTGACTCTGCTGGGAGATTTTTATTACTGATTCAATTTCATTGCTCATTATTGGTATATTCAGGGTATCTGTTTCTTCCTGGTTCAGTCTTGGGAAGTTGTATGTTTCTAGGAATTTATCCATTTCTAGTAGGTTTTGCAGTTTGTTGCCATAGAGGTCTACATAGTAGTCTCTGATGATCTTTTTAATGTCTGTGGTATTGGTTGTTATGTCACTTCTGTCCTTTCAGATTGAACTTATTTGAGTTTTCTTTCTTTCTTTTTTTTTTGAGTTGGAGTCTCACTCTGTCGCCCAGACTGGAGTGCAGTGGCCGCTCCCAGCCACCGCAGCCTCGACCTGCTGGGCTCCGGCGATCCTTCCGCCTCAGCCTTTCAAGTAGCTGGAACTACAGGCGCGCGCTACCACGCCCAGCTAATTTTTGATTTATTGTAGAGATGAGGTCTCGCCAAGTTGCCCAGCCGGGTCTCAAACCCGCGGGCTCAGACAATCCACTCACCTCAGCCTCCCAAAGGCGCGGGATTACAGGCTGAGCCACCGAGCCCGACTTCTTTTTTTCTTGATTAGTCTAACTAGTGGTCTGTTGATTTTGTTTATCCTTTCAAAGAACCAATTTTTTGATTCATTGATTCTTTGTTGTCATTTTTTGGGCCTCAATCTCATTTAGTTCTCATCTGATCTTTGTTATTTCTTTTCTTCTGCTAGCTTTAGGTTTAGATTGTTCTTGTTTCAAGTTTCTAGGTTAAGCTGTTAATTTCTGATCTCTCTATATTTTTGATATAGATACTTAATGCTTATTAAATGGTTTTAATAAGGTTTTTATATGTTGTGTCACTGTTTTCATTTATTTCAACAAATATTTTGATTTCTACCTTAATTTCATTGTTTACCCAAGGGTCATTCAAGGGCGAGTTATTCAGTTTTCATGTTATAGTGTAGTTTTGGGAGCTCCTCTTAGTATTGATTTGTAGTTTTATTCCACTGTGGGCTGAGAGGATGCTTGGTATAATTTTGAAGTTTTTTTTTTAGTTTTTTTTTTTTTTTTTTTAGTTGGAGTCTCACTCTCTCGCCCAGGCTGGAGTGCAGTGGCATGCTCACGGCCACCTCAGCCTCGACCTTCTGGGCTCAGGTGATCCTTCTGCCTTGGCCTTCCAAGTAGCTGGAACTACAGGTTTGCGCCACCACATCCAGCTAATTTTTTGATTTATTGTAGACATGAGGTCTTGCCAAGTTGCCCAGGCTGGTCTCGAACCTGTAGGCTCAGCCAATCCTCTCACCTCGGGCTCCCAAAGTGCTGGGATTGTAGGCGTGAGCTACCGTGCCTGGCTGATTTTGATGTTTTTAAATTTACTGAGACTTGCTTTCTGGCCAAACATATAATCTATTTTGGAGAATGTTCCATGCAGGGATGAGAAGAATATATTCTGCAGTTGTTGGATGGAAAGTGCTGTAGATGTCTGTTAGTTCCATTTGGTCTATAGACCATTTAAGTCCAGTATTTCTTTGTTAATTTTCTGCTTCGATGATCTGTCTAGTGATGTCAGTGGGGCGATGAAGTCACCCACTATTATGGTATTGGTATCAATATGTTTTCTAAGGTCAAGTAATGTTTGCTTCAGGAATTTGGGTGCTCCAGTGTTCAGTGCGTATGTTTAAGATGGTTAAATCTTCTTGTTAAATTGCACCCTTTATCATTATATAAGGCCCTTGTTTGTCCTTTTTTAAAAAATTTATTTATTAGTTTAAGTACTGAATTATCTGGTATGAGGATGGATATTCCTGCCTCTGCCCATTTTTGTTGTCTGTTCACCTGATATATCTTTTCCCACCCATTTACTTTGAGTTTGTGACTTTTTCTGGCCAGCAGGTGGGTCTCTTGTAGACAGCATATGGTTGGGTCTTGCTTTTTAAATCCAGTTTGTCACTCTGATTCTTTTATGTGGGGTAATTAGACCATTTCTGTTTAGGGTTAATATTGATATGTGAGGTTTTGTTTCTGCCAAAGTGTTTGAATGTGTACTTGCTTTATAGGCACTTTGTGAGCTTTGTACTTAACGTGATCTTTTTTCATTGTGAGAGTTGTCGTTTCATTTCCAAGTTTAGAACTCTTGTGAGCATCTCTTGTAGAGCCAATTTAGTGGTGACAAATCTTTTTAGTGTTTGTTTGTTAGGAAAGGACTTTATTTCTCCTTTGTTTATGGAGCTTAGTTTGGCTGGATATAAGATCCTTGGCTGACATTTTTTTTCTTTTTTTTGAGTTGGAGTCTCACTCTTGTCACCCAGACTGGAGTGCAGTGGCCACTCCCGGCCACCGCAGCCTCGACCTGCTGGGCTCAGGCGATCCTTCCGCTTAGCCTTCCAAGTAGCTGGAACTACAGGCGCGCGCTACCACACCCGGCTAATTTTTTTTTTTTTTTTTTTTTGAGTTGGAGTCCCACTCGATCGCCCAGACTGGAGTGCAGTGGCCGCTCCCAGCCACCGCAGCCTCGACCTGCTGGGCTCCGGCGATCCTTCCACCTAAGCCTTCCGAGTAGCCGGAATTACAGGCGCATGCCACCATGCCCGGCTAACTTTTTTTTTATTTATTGTAGAGATGAGGTTTTGCCTGCCCAGGCGGGTCTCGAACCCGCGAGCTCAGGCAATCCACTCACCTCAGCCTCCCAAGGCGCGGGATTACAGGCTGTGCCACCGAGCCCGGCTAATTTTTTGATTTATTGTAGAGATGAGGTCTCGCCATGTTGCCCAGGTGGGTCTTAAACCCGCAGGCTCAGGCAATTCACTCACCTCAACCTCCCCAAGCGAGGGATTACAGGCTGAGCCACCGAGCCCAGCAACATTTTTTTTCTTTAAAGAGGTTGAAAATAGGCCCCCATTCTCTTCTGGTTTGTAGAGTTCTTGCTGAAAAGTCTACTGTTAGTCTAATGTCCTTTCCTTTATAAGTGATTCAGCACTTCTTTCTTGTTGCTCTTAGAATATCTTCTTTCATATAGACTTTGGAGAATGTGACAGCGATATGCCTTGGTGAGGTTCTTCTTGCAATGTATCTTGGAGGACTTATTTGGGCTTCTTGTATCTGGATATCTAGGTTCCTCCCAAGACCAGGAAATTTTTCTTGAATTATTTCCTCGAATATATTTTCCATACTATTTACTTTAACTTCTTTTCCCTCTGGAATGCCTATGATTGTAGATTTAGGTGCTTCACATAGTCTATATGTCTTGTAGGCTTTGGTCATTCTTCTTGATTTGTTTGTCTTTTTTGTCTGAGTGGGTTAGTTTGAAGAACTTTCTTGCATTTCTGAGATTCTTTCTTCCGCTTGTTCTAACTTACTGCTGTAGCTTTGTACTGTGTTTTGTATCTCCACCAAGAGTTTTTAATTCTGTTTGGGTTTTTTTTTTTAATGTTGTCAATATCTCCTTTCATCTCCTAAATTGTTCTGCTAATTTCTTTGTGTTGGTTTTCAGCTTTATCTTGCATCTTGTTGAACTTCTTATAACCAGTATACTGAATTAGTTATCTGGCATTGCAGGGATTTCATTGTGGTTAGGTTCTCTTGTTGAAAAATTGGTCAGCTCCTTTGGAGGCTTGTTTTATCACACTTTGGGTTGTTTCTCTTGTTCTTTTCTCATCTGAATGAACTATGGTGGCTAATCTGTATGAATTCCTTTGACATAGATAGCCTCAGATTTTCCCAGATGTTGGTTGTAATAGTGAAGTTGTGGGGGTTGTGGTTTGCCTCACTGCTTCCTGTGAAGCTAGAATGTTGGGGGTCTCAGGAGGCTTAACTTGCTCTTTGGTGGTGTGTGCTGATGTGTCAGCAAATTACCTGTTGTGATTCATCATTCAGCCTGTAGGCCAGCAGGTGGCGCCTATGGGTAAAAGCTGGCTACTGTCACTGTGAATTGGTATTTACTTGATCCTTGTTTACTGGAAGAAGCATCGTGTTGTCTCAGCAGTGAGCTTGTCTGTGGATTGCACTGTGGTCTATGCTCCCAGTGCAGCCCTGGGAAGGGCAGAACCAAAATGGATGGAGCCAAACCGAGCAGGTCTACCTACGAGTCCACCAATGTCAGGCACAGAGGATCAGGAAGTCCTGCGGCTCAGGCTGCTGATTCAAGTTCAGAGGGGTGAGGTCCCTCCTGTTGGTCTCCTGCCACTTAGACTGCTTTCCCAGTTGTCTAGGAGTCGGGGGGCCCTTTTCTTCCTCAATATTGCCCGGGCACGTTACCCTGTCTAGTCCAGGCCCAGGTACTAGCTTTGAGGAAGGGTCTGGTGTGTGGCCTCAGTGCCCAGAGGTGTGCCTCAGTGAGGTGTTGGGGGACCTCTCCTGCCTCAAGATCTCCACTCAGGAAGGAGAGAGCGGCCTAAGCTCCTAATCTAGAAGAGTGGGAGCTCCAGGTAACTGGGGATATGTCTGGGAGTTGAGCAGAGAAAGTAGCACAGCACCAAGGACTGACTCCACCCTAGATGGAGGGGTGACTCAGGATCCTATTCTAGGTGATTGGTTGTGTCAGAGTGTGGAGCACAGGGGGCCTCGACGTGCAAGGATAGCTGTCCAGGGAGGGTGGAGTGGCTTATGCTACTAATTTGAGTGTTTAGAAATGGGGTGCCCCTTCTGATCCTTGTATTGGTGGGGCATAGACTTGAGGGCAGGCTGTGATGCTCTGCAATGATGTCTATAGCTCGATTCTGGGTCACAGAACTGACCTTGGCTTCAGGCCTTGCTATCTGGGAGAAACTGTGGGATCAGAAAGTCCTATGGCTCAGTCTGCTGATTCAAGTATAGAGGGGTGAGGTTCTTCTTGCTGGTCTCCTGCCACTTAGACTGCTTTCCCAGTTGTGTAGGAGTTGGGAGGCCCTCTTTTTCTTCAATATTGTCCGGGCATGCTACCCTATCTAGTCCAGGAGTGAGGGTGGGGTTCTTCACAGTGATACTTGCTGAAGAGTTCTAGGTTGGAAAACTGATGTTGGCTGCAGGACTGCTATTCGGGAGAAATTGTAGCTATAGCAACTCTTCTTCTACTGAGGATACAAGTACCAGAGTGTGGGAGTGGGGGCCTCCTGCTAGGCTTCCGTTGTTTAGATTGTTATTCTGGGTGTTCCTTGGTATTGCTGGGGCTCCTTGATACAGCTGCCTAGAGGGGTGGGACAGGATAGGGCACCCAGGCAGTAGCACAGAGACTGATTCAGGGTCGAAGATCTGACCCTGGCGGGGTGTATCTCTCTGGGAGGGAAACATGACTTTGGGGGCTCCCCTGCTGCTCTCAACCGCAGGCTGGGATGATTCCTGGTCCAGTTCCAAACCCTGGGGCGATTGCCATGCTCCCTGCCCTGCTTTGGCTATAGGAGGCTCCTCATCTGCTTCAGAGTGAGCAGCCTTGTCTCTAGGCAGAAACTGAAGTGCCTGTAATGCACGCTGTAGCTGAGACAGCGGTACCCCAGTCAAAATGGTGACCACCATTTCCTCACCAACCTGGATTTGGGAGAACACCTGTGACTTTACTGGATGTCTTTCCCTCTCAACTCTTGGTCTCTCTGAGACAGCTTTAGGGCCCAGGGTGTTCTCTCCTGGCCTGAGTTAAGCTGATCCCTGATTGGAAGGTATATGTCTCAGGGGAGTTTTCAGTCCCATCCTGTGATCCTGAGTCACACTCACTTTTCTCTGCAGAGTGCTGCCTCGGGGGCTGTTCACCCATCTTCTCCTCCCTGAGATCTGTGGTGTCTTTTGCTATTCTGATGAATATCCGTTTTTCTTTTTGAATTGAGGTTCACTATGTTGATCTTTCCACAGTGTTTCACAGTGTTTGGTTGGGTAAGGCAGGCTTGAAAGCCTCTAATCTGCCATCTTGGGAAAGAATAGTAGTCTTCAGATTTCTTTGGTGTTGTTTTGAGTAGGAGTCTTACTCTGTCGCCCAGGCTCAAGTGCAGTGGCATGCTCAAGGCCACCGCAGCCGTGACCTGCTGGGCTCAGGCTATCCTTCCACCTCAGCCTTCCAGGTAGCTAGAACTGCAGGCACATGCCACCACGCCTGGCTAATTTTTAAATTTATTGTAGAGACATGGTCTTGCCATATTGCCCAGGCTGGTCTCAATCCCATGAGCTCAGGCAATACTCTCACTTCCAAGGTTCTGGGATTACAGGTGTGAGCCACCACACCCGGCCTTGGTCCTCAGATTTCTAAGCACCTGTCTTCTGACTATCCTTTAGAGTTACTTGTCTCTACAACTATAATTATACCACCTTGTAGCACTCATCTCATTTGATCCTCACAGATAAATCAGAATTGAGTACCTTGCCTAAGACCAGCAGGGATTGGAACCTATAACTGATACCAAAGCCCAGGCACTTAACCATGGGCACCTTCCTCTTTTCTGTATCTCTTAGAATTCCCTGCCCATTGTATCTTATTTTGTTTCTGAAGTTCTTGTCATTTTCTTCATAAAGCCTTTCTGACTTAACACTTCCCTGGGACAACTCCCCCAACACTATTTCTGCTTATATTCTTGACTGACTGAACCCCCTCTGTCGTTTTCCCACCCTTTCCCCCAAGTTGTCATGGTACAGGATAGGGTGTGGGGGTCAGGCAAGGAAGGAGGCCAGGGAAAGAATTTACAGTTGTATTTTCAAGGAGATACTAACAAGTGTGAATGGTTTACAAATTCTACCAAAGCAGTAACAGCTAAGGGACCTTTTGTTATTAGCACATTTGTTGTTTGCAATGTAATTGGATGCCAGCTATATCTACAAACAAGTTCCCATGTAGATTAAATGTCCTCTCTTATTTTGTTATATTCATCATTGGCTTGACAAACCATTGGGCACCCCTTTACTCAGATGGAAGCACAATCTATAGAGAGCTGGAATTTGTGGCAAATTAGTACTTTTTTTCTGTAACCGATGTAAACTATATTGGTTATCAGTGTTATCAGTTACAGGGGAGTTTGCCATTCAAATTGTCTTGAAAGAAAGGCTATGAGTGAGCCAGGCTAGGTGGCTCAGCCTGGAATCCCGTGCTTTGGGAGGCTGAGGTGAGCGGATTGCCTGAGCCCGTGGGTTCGAGACCCGCCTGGGCAACTTGGTGAGACCTCATCTCTACAATAAATTTTTAAAAAATGAGCCGGGTGTGGTAGCGCGCGCCTGTAGTTCCAGCTACTTGGAAGGCTGAGGCGGAAGGATCACCGGAGCCTAGCATGTCGAGGCTGCAGTGGCCGGAAGTGGCCACTGCACTCCAGTCTCCAACTCAAAAAAAAAAGAAAGACTATTAGTGACCAAATCAAGAAAGTGGCTCTTGAGGGGAATGGGACTGGTATTAAGTGGGTGTCCACTTGTGCCAAGTGCTCTCCTGCGTGTCTAAGATATGTTGACTCATTTATCATTGTATTTATCTGTGGAGTTGATATCACTGCATTTTACAGAGGAGGAAACCAGCCCAAAGTGATTTAACCCAAGGTTTATATCTGGTGGTTGTAAAACCAGGGCAGATAGATTTCTGCACTCATGCTGGCTGATCAGTTGTTGGTGGCTATGTAGTCCACTGGCTTGAGAAGGATTGTGAGTTGAAGCTCTGTAGGCATGTGTGCTGTGATCAGGGATTGATGCCTACTGTGACTTTAGCAACTGGTTACTTGAAGTACCCGAAAATTTCCTGAACAGGTGATATTTCTCAGTGAGCATGGGGTCATGTCCTTGCTGATTCTTTGTTTTCATATGAATGCCACTAATCATAGCTAATGGAATCTTTGGGTAGGACAGGACTTTTGTTGAGAAGGTATTTGGAGTGACTCATGGATTTTACTAAAAATTAGTTAAACTTTTTTACTGAAGTTTTTGTAAGTTTAGTAATAACTGTCTTCACACCTATATTCCCAGCACTTTGGGAGGTGGAGGCAAGAGGATTACCTGAGCCCAGGATTTCGAGACCAGCCTAGGCAACATGGCGAGACCTTGTCTTTACAAAAAATTTGAAAAAAAAATTAGCTGGGCATGGTGGCATGTGCCTGGGAGGCCAAGGCAGAAGGATTGCCTGAGCCCAGCAGGTCGAGGCTGTTGTGGCTGTGAGTATGCCACTGCATTCCAGTTTGGGCGACAGAGTGAGACTCCGACCCAAAAAAAAAGTAATAACTACTTATCTTATAAAATGTTTTGTAAGTTAACTTCTCGAATTACACAGATTACAAAGGCCAGCAGTTTGTCCCTGACTAAAAGTTTGTTTGGTATTTGTATCTACCTGCATCCCCCCATGAAAGTGGAAGGGAAATTGAGTGTTACCTACAGGTTAGAATTTGGAATGGTCATGAAGACTAGAATGAGAAGTGTTCCTTTGCTGTTGCTTTTTAATTTTCAATGTGAGTAGTCAGGAGAATTTATTTACAATTCACAACCTTTTGTCAGTGTTGTTTTTGAAGTTTTGGCCTGCATTTTGAGTACTTTTTCCAAACCAAATAACAAACATTTATATATTGTTCCAGGTTATGTCTGTCTTTATTTTCCTAAGAATAAAGTGTCATCTGGAGTACTTAACTTCTGTTGAGGATTTGACTTTGTCTATTGCCAACATCTCTGATAAGAATCTGTTTTACACGAAGGCCCCAGGGGCAATTTGTACTTTGAAAATCTTGCAGACTAATGCTTAGGAAATGGATCATTGCCATTTTAAAGTGTTTATCAGTTCTCTGTTCCATTCCCTAGATGCTCCCAGTGCAGTTCAGTGTTACTCCTCTCAAATGATGTTACTCAAGCATTCTGAGTCCATGAAGTCAATCCCTGCAGAGATTTTACCACACTTTTTCCTTCTTGCCAAATTGATTTGTAGTTCTTTGGAAGAGTGGAAGACTGACCCCACTCTTGAGAGATACCCAGGACCTGCTGTATGTGTGTGCATGTTTTGAGTGAAATGTTCCAACTGAGCCATTACTTTGATTTACTTTGTAGGTCAGCCAGGCAGACCTTGTGGTCAGAGCCATATCACTTCAGTATATGCTGCTTTATTTCAGTCTCGGAAGCAGACTTCCATTGGCCTCAACTCAGCTGCTTTTTGAACCAGAGTCTCAGGGAAAGCACAGGCAGTAAGTTGGCCAAAAGGGCAGAGTGCCACAATAGATGAGGCTTTGGCAGCTCTCTGAGAACTATCATCCTTGGAGAAGCAGATGAACCAGGAGACCTTCCGTCTCTTTGGTTGAAAGTGTTCTAAAATGCTACCCTGTCAGACATGCAAGTACTCTCCAAGTCCCAAGGGAGATGGTTCTAGGTCTTTTCCTACCTGGGATCAGCTATAACAAATCTTGTCTCATGGTCAGTAAGAATACTGAGGTGTGGCCATTGCCTTGCTAAGCTATGGTCTGGTCATGTGTTCTTTGAGCTATGGCTTCCATGTTTCCTGGCTACCCCCTCTCCTACCTTGGGGAGGTGAATCTCTCTCTAATTTGCTTCCTAAATAAACTATATTTTCCAATATAAAGAAAGAATACTGAGGTGTAATGGGAACTAAATGTAGTTCCTACTGCTGGGTGGATATGAGGGAGTCCTTGGAGGGTTGGTTTATGGTCCACACACTGACAGAGGGTTCTGTTCCTAGCTTCCTAAGTCTTTTGTTGTGTGCCTGGTGCCACTGCTCATTTGTCTTGCAGAAGTTCACCTTTGTGCATGTGATGCCCCTGCTTCCTGGATAAAGTCAGTACTCCCTAACCTAGGATTTTTTTTTTTTTCCTTGAGTTGGAGTCTCACTCTGTCGCCCAGACTTGGAGTGCAGTGGGCGCTCCCGGCCACCGCAGCCTTGACCTCCTGGGCTCCAGTGATCCTTCCACCTCAGCCTTCCAAGTAGCTGGAACTACAGGCGCGCCCTACCACGCCCGGCTAATTTTTTGAATTATTGTAGAGATGAGGTCTCACCAAGTTGCCCAGGCAGGTCTTGAACCCGCGGGCTCGGGCAATCCACTCACCTCAGCCTCCCAAGGTGCGTGATCACAGGCTGAGCCACCGAGCCCGGCCTCTGACCTAGGATTTAAGACTTTGGTCAGCTTCTCCATAGGCATCTTCTGAATCTGAAACTTCCCTTGGTGTTTCTCCCTCTCTGGCCTCGTTATCTGGATTCTCCTCTTTCTTCCAAGCCCAGCTCAGTCCCACTCTCCCTAGCCTCATTGTCATTCCCTTTTGACCCTCTACCCTCTCTCTGTCCCCCTCTCTGTACGTTGCCAGTGTTGACTTTAGGTTCTTGTTTTTTCATATACATCTCCTGTCTTCTTACTAACTCTTACATCCCTTTGAAGGTGGAAATCCTGTCTCCTGCCTTTCTATATCTCTAGTGCAATATTCTTAATCTTTTTTGCATCACAGACCCCTTCTTAGAATAATGTTCTTAAATTTATAAAATAAAATGCATGAAATTACAAGGGAAACCAATTCTATTGAAATAGAGAAATGTAGAATGTAAAAATTGTGATACAGTAGTATTTTTACTTCTTTTTTTTTTTTTTTTTTGAGTTGGAATCTCACTCTGCCCCCAGACTGGAGTGCAGTGGCACATTCCCGGCCACCGCAGCCTTGACCTGCTGGGCTCCGGCGATCCTTCTGCCTCAGCCTTCCAAGTAGCTGGAATTACAGGCACGTGCTACCACGCCGGCTGATTTTTGATTTATTGTGGAGATGAGGTATCGCCAAGTTGCCCAGGCGGGTCTTGAACCCGTGGGCTCAGGCAATCCACTCACCTCAGCCTCCCAAAGGCGCGGGATTACAGGCTGAGCCACCGAGCCCGGCTGGTATTTACTTCTTTATTAACATGTTAATAAGATCTAGAGGTAGGTCTTATAACTATGGTAATTTCAAATTAGTGATGCATGTGAACGCTATTTCTTGTTTTTTTTTTTTTTGAGTTGGAGTCTCTGTCACTCAGACTGGAGTGCAGTGGCTGCTCCCGGCTACCGCAGCCTCGACCTGCTGGGCTCCGGCAATCCTTCCGCCTCAGCTTCCAAGTAGCTGGAACAACAGGCGCGCGCTACCACGCCTGGCTAATTTTTTGATTGATTGTAGAGATGAGGTCTTGCCAAGTTGCCCAGGTGGGTCTTGAACCTGTGGGCTCAGGCAGTCCACTCACCTCAGCCTCCCAAAGCGTGGGATTACAGGCTGAGCCACCGAGCCTGGCGTGAACGCTATTTCAAGATATGTTACAGACCAGGCATCGTGGCTCATGCCTGGTCTGTAACATATCTTGAGTTCGCGAGCAACCTGGGCAACATAGTGAGACCTTGTGTCTACAGAAAATAAATAAATTAGCTCGGCGTGGTGGTACATGCTTGTAGTCCTAGCTGCTTGGGAGGTTAAGGCAGAAGGATCGCCTGAGCCCAGGAGGTTGAGGCTGTGATGAGCCCTGATTGTGCCACTGTACGCTAGCCTGGGTGACAGAGTGAAACCCCAACTCAAGAAAAAAAAAAGATGTGTTAAAATTGAAATGTGAAATGGGCCGGACTCGGTGGCTCATCCTGTAATCCCAGCACTTTGGGAGGCTGAGGCGAGTAGATTGCCTGAGCCCGCAGGTTCAAGACCAGCCTGATCAACTTGGCGAGACCTTGTCTCTACAGAAAATCAATAAATTAGCTGGGTGTAGTGGTGCATGCTTGTAGTCCTAGCTACTTGGGAGGTTGAGGCAGAAGGATCACCTGAGCCCAGGAGGTTGAGGCTGTGATGAGCCCTGACCTTGTTTCTACAGTAAATCAAAAAATTAGCCGGGTGTGGTAGCGCGCGCCTGTAGTTCTAACTCTTTGGAGGGCTGAGGCGGAAGGATCATTGGAGCCCAGCAGTTTAACACTGGGGTGGCCGTGAGCTTGCCACTGCACTCCAGCCTGGGTGACAGAGTGAGACTCCAACTCAAAAAAAAAAAAAAAAAAGAAATGTGAAATGTAAATGAATCCTGTTGGTGACAGTCACGGGTACTGCTGATACTACTATGAATATTTATTTGCATTTGTAATAGAAGGAAACACTACATTTCACTAATACACTGGTGGAAATAATGGTGTGGTTTTTTTTTTTTTTTTCCTGTTCATGTTCACAGGCCCCTATGATTCTACCCCTGAAATAAATTGTGGCCCTCAGGTTAAACACTTTTGCTGCAGCACCTTCACATAGCAGGCAGAGAAAATGTTGGCTACCTGATAGGTCACTGCTCTGAGATTTGCTGCCTTGGTCCTGCTCCACCAGCCTGCCCTTCTCTTTTGACCTTGTCCTGCCTTCATGCCTCTGGATAGTGCCTCAGCTCCCAGCTTGGCTCCTTGTTTCTATGTCTAAGCTGGTAGAGTGTTGGAGTGTAGGGATTGTTCTTCAGTACTCTGTGTCCTTTGGCTTGAGGGAGATGACTATTATTTTGCGAAAACTGGCGGGAGCGAGCCCAGTTTTCTATAGGCCAGGGGCCAGACTCTTTCCTTCCTTTTTGGAAGCTAAGGACCAGAGCTTACATGGAGGATGTCTTTCTACCATGAAAGCATATCTGGTACCAGGGTCCATGCCCCTTAAAATGCTTTGCTTCTTGTGTCTGCAGGAAAGAAAAAGACCTGGGCTTAGAGTCTGCTGCTAGGACTGGACAGGGTATACATCTCTGGCTCTTGGAGCTGGCACACCAGCCTCTTTTTTCCGCCCCCCTCTCATGCAGGGCAAGCTGGCCTCCTTTTTCCTGTCTAGAGTGGATGCCGTGAGCCCTCAGCTCCAGCAGGTAAAGGGAAGGGAGGGAGATGGAGATCCTGGAAATCTGAGCCTGAAACATCTCTTATCGCTCCATCTTAGCTTTTCTGTGTCACTGCTTTGGATCATGTTCCCACTTCCTCCCTGTTAACATTTGCGATTCTTAGCTTCTGCCTTTGTCTGCCCATCTGAGTTCCTTGGTGTCATTGTCCCTTCTCATGTTTGTCTCAGAGCTCTCTTTGATCTCCATCTCTTTTAGGGATTAGTGGGATTGAGGATTCTGTGACTGGGCTAGATCTCATCTGACCAGGCTTCTGTGCTTTCTTTTGCAGTTGGCCTGTGAATGTTATTCCAGACTGCCCTCTTTAGGGGCTGGCTTTTCCCAGGGCCTGAAGCACACCGAGAGCTGGGAACAGGAAGTGCACAGCCTACTGGATTCACTGCATAGCCTGCTGGGGGCCCTGTACGAGGGAGCAGAGACTGGTAGGGACCATCGCTGGTAGAGTGGGACAGTGGTTGAGGGGCTTGGCAGGAGGGAACAGGATGGGGGTCCAGAGAGGAGGGGCGGTTGGTTTCTAAACAAAATGGACTGGAAGATTAGATGGGTCATCCACCACAAATGAAAAGGGGGGATGGAAGAAAGACAATGTGTATAAGATGGTTGTGTTTCTGTCTAGCTCCCGTGCAGAATGAAGGCCCTGGAGTGGAGACGCTGCTTTCCCCCTCAGAAGATGGTGAAGCCCATATCCTTCTCCGGCTTTGGCAGAGGTTTTCGGGACTGGCTCGCTGCCTGGGGCTCATGCTCAGGTGTGTGTAGATGTTGGAGGGAGCGGGGCATGGGGCAGGAGGGGTTGAGATGGCCATGTCATCTTTATTGTGAGATTGAGGTGGGTGTGGAGTCACGATGGGGAGCCTTCTCTGACGGTCTCCCTGCTCTGATTCTCTTTAGCTCTGAGTTTGGAGCTCCTGTGTCTGTCCCTGTGCAGGAAATCCTGGATGTCATCTGCCGAACCTTAAGTGTCAGTAGCAAGAATATTGTAAGTGGGATTTGTCCTCTATTCACAACTCTTTCTCAGGAGCCTGGGCAACCAGGAAAGCACTGAAGTAGGATCTGAAGCTCCCCAAACAATGTCACCCCAGCATTGTCCCATCTCATTTCCTTTTGTCCTGTGTGTCCCTGACACATGTACTCACTGTCAAGAGCGGATTTGCCCATGTATATAGCAGGACCACTTGTAGCAAATGCTTTCCTAGGTAAGGGTGAATTTGGGGATCAGCTGAGTCATTAGAGAGACTCAGCCATCCTCTCCTTACCCTCCATCCAGGGTCTGTTTCAGAAGGTGGGTGTTTGATTTTATGGGGGAGCTGGTTGGGGGTGGAGGGTTCCCCACCTAGGTGTACATATGTAAATGGTCTGTTCTCATTTCTGTCTCTCTGGCTCTCACTTTCTTCCCTCACTCCTTATCTTTGCCGCTTGTTTCTCCAGAGCTTGCTGGGCGATGGTCCCCTGCGGTTGCTGTTGCTGCCCTCTGTCCACCTTGAAGCCTTAGACCTGCTCTCTGCACTCATCCTTGCGTGAGTGGGATTGGGCAGGGTATGATGGGGGAATGGGACATGCTGGAAACAAAGGTCACTGTTCCTTCTCTGTCCCCAGGTGTGGTGGCCGGCTCCTGCGCTTTGGGGTCCTGATCAGTCGCCTGCTTCCCCAGGTCCTCAATGCCTGGAGTATCGGTAGGGATTCTTTCTCTCCAGGCCAGGAGAAGCCTTACAGGTGACCATCCAGGAAGGGAATCAAGAGGAGAGGGTGGGTGAGGGGATACAGGTTGGCTGGGGGGTTCTGATGTATTGACTCTTCATTCATAACCTGCCCTCTTTGTTCACACTAAAGCACCATTCGGACCAAGGTGTATGCTGTGTTAGAGCTGTGGGTGAAAGTTTGTGGGGCATCAGCAGGAGTGCTTCAGGGAGGAGCCTCTGGAGAGGCCCTGCTAACCCATCTGCTCAGTGACATATCCCCCCCAGCTGATGCCCTTAAGGTGAGTGAGATCTTGTTTCCTTCCCAGGACTCATCCTGTACTCTTTGTCCACATGTGCTCCTCACTAAACACTATCACTTGACTCTGTCCTGCCGTCCTGTTGCCTGTGTGTGTTATTTATATTTGCCTCTCTCACCAGCTGCGCAGCCCCCGGGGGAGCCCTGATGGAGGTTTGCAAACTGGGAAACCCAGTGCCCCCAAGAAGCTAAAGCTGGATGTGGGGGAGGCTATGGCCCCGCCCAGCCACCGGAAAGGAGACAGCAATGCCAATAGCGATGTGTGTGCAGCTGCACTGAGAGGTGGGTAAGGCCTGTGACCTGGCTCCCTGGGGCTCTGGGATGACCTGAAATGACAGCCCAAGAGCAGTTGGTGAAGTGGAGGGTTATTTAAAATGCAGAGCCAGCTAAAAGCCTGCAGAGAGGTTGGAAGAACAAGCAGAAGCAGCCATTTGGCTGCAGGACTGCAGGTAGAATCTTGGGGATTCTGGTGTTGACACTGCCCCTCAGTTATCTCATTTAGTCAACAAATACTTTGCATATCCACTTTATATGCCAAGTACAGTTTTAGCACTTGGGGAAAATTCCTGCCTGTGGAGCTTATTTTCTCTCCAAGGCTCCCTGCTTCTGATACAACTGCTAATCTATCAACTAGTTACTAATTGGATACTGTGCAGTTAATGGATGACTTTCCTTTGGTCCCATCCATTTCACTGCCTGCCATGCCACCCTATAGGAAGGGGAGAGCCAACTTTCCTCAAATATATAAATACACGTTTGTAATGTTTTATCTACATTGTCTTATTTAAATACTGTCAATGTCTTACGTAGTAGAGGGGTTTGTATGATCTTCATTTTATAGTTGAGAAAGCAGACTTAGAGGAGTTAAATGACTTGCCCAAGGTAGCCAGCGGCAGAGCTGATGCTTGCCTTGGGCTGTGTGCTTCAGAAGCCCTTGCTCTCCAGTCCTGTCAGGAGCCTGCCTCTTACACATCATTCTTCATCCCCAGGCCTCAGCCGGACCATCCTCATGTGTGGGCCTGTCATCAAGGAGGAAACTCACAGGGTTAGTGGAGCTGGTCCCCATGGAGACTAGGGAGGGGGCTGTTGCTCTGTATATGTGGGGGCGTGTGCCCCAGAGGAGGGTTCATTCAGACCTGGGAGTGAGCCCTGGAGAAGGGTTGGTTAGTCTTGGCAATATTTCTAGGTATGTGCTCTGTGTCCTTTTCAGAGACTGCATGATCTGGTCCTACCCCTTGTTATGGGTGTCCAGCAGGGTGAGGCTCTAGGCAGCTCCCCATATAACAGCTCCTGCTGCCGCCGTGAACTCTACCGCCTGCTCCTGGCACTGCTATTGGCACCTTCTCCTCGCTGCCCACCTCCTCTCGCCTGTGCCCTGCAAGCTTTCTCCCTTGGTCAACAAGAAGACAGCCTTGAGGTAACTGCTGATTGGAGTTGAGCCCTGTTTGGTTCCTGGATTCTCTCATTTCTGATGCTGGTGGACTCTCCCTGTCTTGCCCCATGAGACCTGTATTCCTGATTTTCACACTTGTTCTTTCTTCTTTTCTCAGGTCTCCTCTTTCTGCTCAGAAGCACTGGTGACTTGTGCTGCTCTGACCCACCCCCGTGTTCCTCCCCTGCAGTCCATGGGCTCCACCTGCCCCACACCTGCCCCAGTTCCCCCTCCAGAGGCCCCATCTCCCTTTAGGGCCCCACCCTTCCATCCCCCCGGCCCTATGCCCTCAGTAGGCCCCATGCCCTCAGCAGGCCCCATGCCCTCAGCAGGTCCCATGCCCTCCACAGGCCCCATTCCCTCTGCAGGTCCCATGTCCTCTGCAGGCTCCATGTCCTCCACGGGCCCTGTGCCCTCAGCACGCCCTGGACCTCCAGCGACAGCCAACCACCTAGGTCTCTCTGTCCCAGGCCTGGTGTCTGTTCCTCCCCGGCTCCTTCCTGGTCCCGAAAACCACCGGGCAGGCTCAAATGAGGACCCCGTCCTTGCCCCTAGTGGGACTCCTCCACCTACTATACCCCCAGATGAAACTTTTGGAGGGAGAGTGCCCAGACCAGCCTTTGTCCACTATGATAAGGAGGAGGCATCTGATGTGGAGATCTCCTTGGAAAGTGACTCTGATGACAGTGTGGTGATTGTGCCAGAGGGGCTACCACCCCTGCCACCCCCACCACCCTCAGGCACCACACCGCCCCCCACAGCCTCTGCTGGGCCACCAGCAGCCTCCCCTCCTGTGCCAGCCAAGGAGGAGCCTGAAGAGCTTCCTGCAGCCCCGGGACCTCTCCCACCACCCCCACCTCCGCCCCCACCTGTTCCTGGTCCTGTGACACTGCAGCCACCCCAGTTGGTCCCTGAAGGGACTCCTGGTGGGGTAGGACCTCCGGCTCTGGAAGAGGATTTGACAGTTATTAATATCAACAGCAGTGATGAGGAGGAGGAGGAAGAGGAAGAAGAGGAAGAAGAAGAGGAGGAAGAAGAGGAAGAGGAAGAGGACTTTGAGGAAGAGGAAGAGGATGAAGAGGAGTATTTTGAAGAAGAAGAAGAGGAGGAAGAAGAATTTGAGGAGGAATTTGAAGAAGAAGAAGGTGAGTTGGAGGAAGAAGAGGAGGAGGAAGAAGAAGAGGAAGAGGAGTTGGAAGAGGTGGAAGAGTTGGAGTTTGGCTCAGCAGGAGGGGAGGTGGAGGAAGGCGGACCTCCACCCCCAACCCTGCCTCCAGCTCTGCCCGCTCCGGAGTCACCCAAAGTGCAGCCTGAGCCAGAACCCGAACCCGGGCTGCTTTTGGAAGTGGAGGAGCCAGGGGCAGAGGAGGAGCATGGGGCTGAGACAGCCCCTACCCTGGCCCCGGAAGTACTCTCCTCCCAAGGGGAGGCGGAGGGAGAAGGGGGAAGCCCCGCAGCAGGGCCACCTCCTCAGGAGCTTGTTGAAGAAGAGCCCTCTGCTCCCCCAACCCTGCTGGAAGAGGGGACTGAAGGTGGGGATGACAGGGTACCACCCCCACCAGTGACATCTGCAGAAGAGATGGAGACGGAGACAGAGGCAGAGGCCACAGCTCTCCAGGAAAAGGTAAGAGGGACAGGCAGGGCGGGTCCCTCTCAGGTGGGAAAGTGGGGCTGGTGGCTGAAGTGGGAGAAGGAGTTGCAGCTGCTTATCTTAGGGAAGAGGCTTGCCCTGAGCCTGATCCTTCCGTGTATGTGTGTGTGACTATTTTGAATCTTATGTCTTTGTCTCTAAAAGGAGCAGGATGACACAGCTGCCATGCTGGCTGACTTCATTGATTGTCCGCCTGATGATGAGAAGCCACCACCTACCACAGAGCCTGACTCCTAGCCCTCTTCTGTATCCCTACTTCTTGTTTCCAATAAAGTTATGTCCTTAGATAGCAACTGCTGCTTCCGCTTTTTGCCACAACTGGGTCCCCAGCCAAGGCCCATGGGGCCATGCTGGGCTTTTCAGGAATCCATAGTATTCTGCAAATGTCTCCATAGCTGTCCTGTTGTTTGCATAGTCGAGAGGAGGAACTGCTAACTGTCCTGTCATTCAGCAAGTTAATGTCAGAATTGTAGAATTCTTGCCTAAGGCTAAATATGTGCAGGGTTGCCTGTGTGGTTAAGACAGTAAGGAGTTAGAAGATATAGTCCTGCTTTTGAGTTTGCATTCCAGCAGTGGGAAATGTTGGGGGGAACTTACAGGTTTAAGTGTCCTAGTATGTGAACCTATGTAAACACACATGCCTACACATGTGCACATGCACATATAGCCCCTTGGTCTAAAAGAGAAGATTGAGTGATTTTGATGGAAGTTTAGAAAGTTAGGAAAAGGTATAGAGGGGTTTAGTCCTTGAATTCTGGGAAATTTGACTCTTGGGTGTCCCAAATTAAAGGGACATCTATTCTGGAGCTGGTCCTTCCATCCCAGTCCCCTCCAACGCCTCTGTGACAGGAATTTAATAAGCCTTCCTGCCTACTTTTGAGAACTGGACATTTCAAGCTGTTGTCTGGTTCCTTTAAACATGGATATTTACTCTAGGCCTTGCTGGGATGGATGTGTGAGCATGAATCTAGAGAAGTATCTGAAAGGACACCAAGATTTATGGGCTTGAACTAGGGGCCCCATGGTTTTTTTCAGTCAGTCTATTGAATTATGAACATAAGCAAAGTGCCCTGAAAATGCAGAAAAGAGAGTAATTTCCCCCAACTTCATGTGCCTTGAAGAACCTTTTTGAGGATCAGGTGGCTTTTGAGCTAATTTTTGGAAACTTAAGTAGGATTTTAAAATGTCAACCCCTCAACTTGTTATTTTGGAAAATTTCAAACCTACAGAAAAGTTGTGAGATAAGTACAATATATGTCCTTTGCCTAGCTTTACCAATTGTTAACATTTAGCCAAATTAACTTATTTATATAAACCATGTATCTATAGGTAGACGTGTATCTATATACATACATCTGTGCAATCTGTATATCTTAATGTAAGGCCTAAGGTACAAACCCAACTTTACTGTGTTGTCCAAATGTTGTTTAGTAAACAATCCATCTTTTCAGGATGTGAAACACCACCTTTGTTATATTCTAAATTCCGATATGCACTCGGATCTTGGCTTTACGTTCTGTTCCATTGCTCTGCCTGTGCACACATTTCAACATCTGGAGTAGGATGTTAAGGTGTGTTTTGGCTTGACCTAGGAAAACAATGGGTAGGGGTCAGAATGGTTCCACAGTTCAGAACAAGGCCTATCACACTAGTTCTTCTGGATTCCTGGACTGGTAGTTGGGCATGTGTGGACAGCATTTTTATTTCAACAGACTCTCCAACAGTCTTTCACAGTGTGCTTGTGGACAGGGTAGAGAATGTTGGCTGAATGTTAGGATAGTTATCAGATGATTCAAGCAGTTAATAATCATACCCAAGCCGGGCTCGGTGGCTCAGCCTGTAGTCCCGCGCTTTGGGAGGCTGAGGTGAGTGGATTGCCTGAGCCCGCGGGTTCGAGATCCGCCTGGGCAACTTGGCGAGACCTCATCTCTACAATAAATCAAAAATTAGCCGGACGTGGTAGCGCACGCCTGTAGTTCCAGCTTCTTGGAAGGCTGAGGCGGAAGGATCGCCGGAGCCCAGCAGGTTGAGGCTGCGGTGGCCAGGAGCAGCCACTGCACTCCAGTCTGGGCGCCAGAGTGAGACTCCAACGCAAGAAACATCATCATCATCATCACAAACCGGGTGTATAATCCCAGCACTTTGGGAGGCTGAGGTGAGAGGACTGCCTGAGCCCATGGATTCAAGACCAGCCTGGGCAACTTGGTGAGGCCTCATCTCTACAATAAGAAAAAAAATTAGCTGGGCATGGTGACGTGTGCCTGTAGTTCCAGCTACTTGGAAGGCTGAGGTGGAAGGATCACCTGAGCTCAGCTGGTCAAGGCTGCAGTGGCCGGGAGCATGTCACTGCCCTCCAGCCTGGGTGACATAGTGAGACTCCAACTTAAAAAAAAAATAATAATAATAATAATCATACCCAAAGGATAATAGATTGGGGTTATCCTGGAGAAGGCTTCCTTGAGCATGCTCTAGACTTTGCTCAAAAATCACTAAAGATATTTCACATGTGATGGCGTGCATCTGTAGCTCCAGCTACTCGGGAGACTGAGATGGGAGGTTTGCTTGAGCCCGGAGTTCAAGACCAGTCTGGGTAACATAGACCTCTGTCTTAAAAAAAAAAAAAATCCTAAATAGCTTGGATGTAGATCTGTTTGTTAAATTTGGGACACACAGTTGGAAGGCTAGTGTATATTTGTGTATCTGACAAGGATTTTTAAAAAGTTGCATGGTGGAATTTCAGAGCTCAGACTATGATTCTGTCTTTGGGCCCCTCAGTTGTATAGATGGCTTAGAAGAAATGGGATTGAGGGATGGGTGGGACTTAAGAACACCTTCCTGCTTTAGTTTGCCGGAACAGGTGATACAGTAAAGGTGGCATGAGGTTGTGGTTGGATGGGTTTGTAGGGGTCAGGTGATGGAGGGCCTTGAAAGTTATGCTCAGGAGTTTGGGTTTTGTTCTGAATAGCAGGGATTCCTTTAAAGTTTGTCCTTGAGGAGGTTAAGTGACTATTTTTTATCAGCTTTGGCAGCCTGTGGAGGAGAGTTGGAGTTTGAGAGAGCAGAGAGGGAAATGTATACAGGTCTAGGTGGAGGCTGATGAAGTCCAGCTTTGGACAGGGACCATGGGTGGGGACAGAGAGTTTGAGCTGCCATGGCATGTCGGAGTGCCCTTTGGCTTGTCGTCCTGGGCTTAGCTGCCATGTAGCCATGAGTGCTCCAGTTTCTGGTACCCTTGCCAAAGGCTGGCAAGGCTGAGCAGTCTTTCAGTCTTTGCTTTTCCCCAGAAAGAGTTGTCTGCCCAACCCAGTCTTCTGTTGTCACTCAGTATAATGTGTCAGTATCCTTATTGCTTAACACTTTTCCTTAGAGGTGGGGCTTAGAGAGAGTAGTTGCTGGAAACTATAGGTAATCCTCCAAGTGAAAGGCTTATAGCTAAGATAGGAGTAATTTTGGAGTGAGAGAAGAGAAAGGGAAATGATTTAAACAAGAATTTATTGAGGGCTTATGATGCACAAGCCAGGGTACCAGGCATTGAGGAAACAGTATAAGATATAGGATGCCTCTCCAAAGGAATTTACAATCTGGTATTAATGTAGAATTTTTTTTTTTTGAGTTGGAGTCACTGTTGCCCAGGTTGGAGTGCAGTGGCATGCTCACGGCCATCGCAGTCTCAACCTGCTGGGCTCAGGTGATCCTTCCGCCTCAGCCTTCCAAGTAGCTGGAACTACAGGCATGTGCCACCATGCCCGGCTACTATTTTGATTTATTGTAGAGACGAGGTCTCGCCGAGTTGCTCAGGCTGGTCTCAAGCCCGTGGGCTCAGACAGTCCTCTCACCTTGGCCTCCCAGAGTGCTGGGATTGTAGGCATAAGTCACCATGCCTGGCTGATGTAGAATATTTTGAGTGAGCAGTCCATCGGGTAAAAAGCAACTGGATATGTGGGATTTGGAGTTCAGGAATGGGTTCAGGGCTGGAGAAGATTTGGGAGCGTGCAAGTCACCTGGAGAGGATGGCTGGAGTGAAGAGAGTTGTGGGCTGAGTGTGGAACCATCTAACGCCGTCTTTTAGGGGCAAGAGGAGCCTCTTCAAGGAGAGTGATGAGGTCTTGGAAAATGCTATGCCCCAGAGGAGAAAAAAAGCTTCAAACAGGAGGGAGAAATGTCCCTTGGGCCTGTCAGCAGTCAGTGTGGTCTCAGAGTGAGCAGTCTCAGAGGGTGGAGGGGCAGAACTCTGGGAGAGCTGGGAGGAGAGGCAAGGTAGAGCAAGATGTGCTGTGAAGGGAAGGAGGGAAGGTGGTGCAGTGCTGGCCATGCTTGGCTGTGCGTGGACCCCCAGCCCAGAGACTGGCTGTTCTGCAGACTGCCTGCTTAGTTCCTGGCTGTTCTCTGAATGGTTTCTATCAGTGTCTCTCACAGGGTTCATTTTACAACCTCCGGGGAAGGATAGGCAGACCTCCCAGATCTCAGGCTTCTGGGCCCTGGTCACCCAACAGAAGCAGAGGTGCTTTCAGCAGGACCATAACTGATCTTCTAGTCTAAAATACCCCTTCTGCCCCATCTCCCCTCATTAACTTCTCACCCTGCCTTTTACCCCCTTTATCACCACCTGATACATTGTTGATGTTTAGTTTGTCTCCTCCCAGTAGAATGTAAGTACTAGTAGAGCAGAGACTTTTTTTGGTGTGTCAATTACTGGCTATACCTCCAGTCCCAAATTCCTAGTATGTAGTAGAACTCAGTAGTTATTGAATGAATAGACCAATGAACAAATGAATGTCTGAATGAATAATTGAGGGGAATCCCTGCTGGGCCCTGGCAGGTATCACAAACATGGATGATTGTGGTTCTTCCTCAGTCCCTTGAGGAACTGGAAGTGGGGGATAAGCAAACCATTATCTGCAGCAGGGATGAGCTCTATGGGGAGGCTCCCTTTCCATCTGGGTAGGTGTGCATTGCTGGAGGAGATTTAGAAACCAAGTTCTAATGGGGGAGCTTAGCTGCTCAGGCTGAGGATCCCTTAACTACCCGAAGGGGGCCACTTAGTGTTCATCTCACAAAAAGTCTGTCCCAGCCTGCTCCCTCTTAAAGACTGAATGTAGCAACAGAAAAGAATGGGCTGGGGTTGTAGGGTGCCCCTGGAACTGCACACTACCTCCTCCCTTGCCCCTTGCAAGCCAAGGAGGCTTTGAGGGGCAGCTCTCAGCACAGATCCTGGGACGCCCACAAGGTACCACCTCCTTGGCCTTTGACTCTGTGGGGTTACATTGATCCTCAGCCCTTGGGTTTGGTTTAGTTTCTCAATTCCAGTCTTGATCTGCCTGGGCCCAAGTGGAAATCTGTTTTCAAACGCTAGTTTCTGTACAACCTGCCCCGTGGGTTTCCCTAAATAGTAACCCATCTGTACTACCCTCTGAACAGAGGTTGTGTGTTAGGCATTCTTTTCTCCCTGTGGTTCCTAGCGAAAGATTTGGAATCAAGGAAGTATTAGTGAATGGGAAATAATGAACTGTTTGGCCTGGCTCGGTGGCTCAGCCTGTAATCCCAGCGCTTTGGGAGGCCGAGGTGAATGGATTGCTTGAGCCCGCGGGTTCGAAACCTGCCTGGGCAAGTTGGCGAGACCTCACCTCTATAATAAAAATCAAAAATCAGCCGGGCGTTGTAGCGTGCGCCTGTAGTTCCAGCTACTTGGAAGGCTGAAGCGGAAGGATCGCCGGAGCCCAGCAGGTCGAGGCTGCGGTGGCCGGTAGCAGCCACTGCACTCCAGTCTGGGCGACAGGGTGAGACTCCAACTAAAAAAAAAAAAAAC
>CAUYQG010246702.1:0-11649 GCA_963574415.1 Tarsius wallacei | reverse complement strand
GCAGGTACTGGATGTGTGTACCTTGTCAATATTCCACTGAAATCTGAGAGAGAAAAAACAAACAGATTCCTTGGTTCTGTGATCTTTTTTTTTTTTTTTGAGTTGGAGTCTCACTCTGTCACCCAGACTGGCCGCTCCCGGCCACTGCAGCCTCGACCTGCTGGGCTCCGGCGATCCTTCCACCTCAGCCTTCCAAGGAGCTGGAATTACAGGCGTGCGCTACCACACCCGGCTAATTTTTTGATTTATTGTAGAGATGAGGTTTCACTTGCCCAGATGGGTCTTGAACCCGCGGGCTCAGGCAATCCACTCACCTCAGCCTCCCAAGGCACGGGATTACAGGCTGAGCCACCAAACCCCACTGGTTCTGTGATCTTTTAAGAAGCTACACCAGGGGTGAGTCAGAGAAAATGCACTGAGTTACACAGTCTACAATTTAACTGGCTGTCTGGAATCTTCACAGCTACAGCAGTGCCCTCCCAGGCCTAAGACAGCATCCAAAGCCTTCAAATAGAAAAATACTACTCATGCAGCATTGAATAAAACTCTTCTCTTTTCAGTTGGAATAAGAAACACCAAGTGTGGTTGGCGCTTAAGGCAATTATAAGTGGCCTACATTTACTTCATCTGTACAAATACCTTGCTTGTTAAAACAAAGTCAGTAAAGTGATTCTATATTCATCCTTGACCTTTGAACCTTGAAGTTATGTTTAGAAGACAGCGGAGCAGGGAGAGACTTCAAAATTATCAAATGTCCCGAGGCATGCCTGGGTCAGTAAGGGTTCTTAGGTACTATTATGGGTTAAAATGAATCTCGAAAAATGTATGTGTTGAAGTCTAGCCACAGCACTGAAGAATGTGACCTTATTTGGAGATGTCTTTACAAAGGTAATCAGGCTAAAATGAAGATATTAAGTGTGGCTCCTAATCTAATATAACCGATATCTTCATAAGAAGAGGTAATTTGGACACAGACATGTGTATGGGGAGAATATTATATGAACAAGAAGACAGTCCTCTATAAACCAAGGAAAGTGGCCTAGAACTTCCTTGTCTCACAGCCCTCAGAAAGTACCAACCCTGCTAAAACTTAGATTTTGAACTTCAGCCTCCAAAACTATGAGACAATATGTTTCTATTGCTTAAGCCATCTCGTTTGTGGTACTTTGTTATGGCAATCATAGCAAAGTAATACAGATATAAACATTAAAAATTCTATGAGCTGACCCCAATGGCTCAGTCTGTAATCCTAGCACCTTGGGAGGCCGAGGTGAGTAGATCGCTGAGCTCACGGGTTCGAGACAAGCCAGGGCAACTTGGCAAGACCTTGTCTCAAATAAAATAAAATAAAATAAAATAGCACTCCAGCCTGGGTGACAGAGTAAGGCCCTGTCTCAAAAAAAAAAAAAAAAAAATCACAGAACCAAGGACTCGGTTTGTTTTTTCTCTCTCAGATTTCAGTGGAATATTGACAAGGTACACACATCCAGTACCTGCCCCATATCTCCTCTTCCCTACTGAATTTTTTAAAAATCTTATTTTAAAATAACATTTTAATTTGAAAAAATTCCACCACATGCAAAAGTAGAGAGAACATTGTAATGAATGGCCATGTGTGTGTCACCCAAACTTGACAATTATCGACTTATGGTCAATTTGTTTATATCCTGTGTTTGTCAACTGAGGGTGATTTTGTCCCTCAAAGACATTTGACAATGTCTAGTATCATAGTGGGGAAGAGATACTACTGGCATCTAATGGGTAGAGACAGAATATTGCTAAATAACATACAATGACAGGACAGCCCTTACAACAATGAGTTATCCAGGCCAAAACGTAAATTGTGCTAAGGTTGAAAAATCCCAATCTATACGTGTACCCACTGCTCTCCACCTTAGAATTATGTGAAGCAAACCCCATACATCGTATGTCATCTATAACTATTTCAGTACGTATCTGAAAAATAAAGTTAAAAAAAAAACGTAACCACACCACAATTATTCCACTTAAAATCAACATCAGTTCCTAATATCATTAACTATCTTGTATTCTAGAGATGACACTGCAATGGTGTATTCTCAAAAATCACACACTGTCACTTCTGCTATATTTTCTTCATTGCAAGGAAGTCACTAAATTTTGCCTACCCTCGAGCTTCTACCTTTTGAGGTGAGGATTGTTAAAGAATCTGTGGATGCATTTTTTTTTTTTTTTGAGTTGGAGTCTCACTCTGTCACCCAGGCTGGAGTGCAGTGGCACACTCACGGCCACCATAGCCTTGACCTGCTGGGCTCAGGCTTCCAAGTAACTGGAACCACAGGTGTGCGTCACCATGCCTGGTTAATTATTTATTTCTTATTTATTTATTGCAGAGATGGGGTCTTGCCAAGTTGCCCAGACTGGTCTTGAATCCCTGGATTCAGGCAATCTTCTCGCCTCGAACTCCCAAAGTGCTGGGATTACAGGCTTGAGCCACTGCGCTGGGCCATGTGGATGTATTTTTAAACCATCACATTCTTTAAGTCTCTTTAAACTTTTTGGTTCCCCCTCACTTTCCATTTCCCCCTTGTCACTTATTTATTAAAAATAAAAACAGGTCGTGTGTCCAGTAGAGGGTCCCATAGTCTGTTTTTATTTTGTTTTGTTTTGCTGATTGAATCCCATGGACTTGTTTATCAAGTTTATCTGCCTTTTCTATTTCCTATGATCAGAACAGTCTGATTCAGGTTTGATTTTTTGTTTGTTTCTTTGCTTGCTTGCTTGCTGGTTTTGGCAAGATTATTTTATCGGCAGTGTCACATACTTCCATTCATGGGCACAGAATATGTAGCTGTCTTACTTTTTATGATGCTAGCATTGTTGATGATCAGTGCCTGGATCCATTATTTCACCAAGGGTCGCAAAACAGTAATATTTGAATTCTCAACCTTTTTTTTAATTTATTAGGTAGGATACATTTGTAAACAGAGGCTTTCCTTCATCAATTATTTGTTGCCCTGAACTATATGTTACTGTATTTCCTGTGACGGCTCAAGTGGCCTACAGTGTCAGAAGTCCTGCCTGCTTAAATTATCATACACAATTCCCAGCCTAATGGTATGGTATGTTATCATTGGGCTCAGAAAATGGTAAGCATACGTATCATTATAAAAATATTAACAAGTAACATTTCTGAGCACATCCTAGGTCTTGAGTGCAATGCTAAGCACTTGTAAAGTAGGTTTTTTATTGCTCATATTTTACAGATGAAGAAATTGAAGAATAGAAAGGTCACGTGGCTAATACATGTCAGAACAGTGTCAGAAACAGGATTTGAATCTAGGCAGTCTGACCCTTGAGCCCACTCTCTAAACCACTAGGACACCCATGATAACTTAATAATCCTCATAGAAGAGAGTAGTTATGTGAAGTCAATTAAAACTCATGAATATGGCACGGTTAAATATAAATGGCCTGTGCTTTAAACTTGGAAGTATATGGGAGGAATTCTGACCCTAACAAGCTTCTTAGCCTCACTGAACTTTGTTGCTGGTACAAGATAGAGAATAAATTCTAGTTCACAGTGTTATGATTGTTGAACCTGTTAAGCCTGTTGTGTGATGGGCATTTAAAATGTTGTAAAAAATGTGGTCAGGCACTGTGGCTCATGCCTGTAATTCCAGCACTTTGGGTGGCCAAGGCAAGAGGATCATCTGAGTCTAGGAGTTCAAGACCATCCTGGGCAATATAGCCAGACCTTGTCTCTACAACAAATAAAAAAAAAAAAATTAGCCAAGCACGGTGGCACATGCCTGTAGTCCCAACTATTAAAGGCAGAAGAGGGGAGGATTGCCTGAGCTCAGGAGGTTGAGGCTACAGTGAGCCTTGATTGTACCACTGCACTCCATCCAGCCTCTGTCTTAAAAAAAAAAAAAAGGTAAAAGGCACATGAAAGAATGTCTGAGCATTAGTCATTTAGTCATTAGGAAAATGCAAATCAAAATGATAGTGAGAAACCCCTTCATCTCTGCTAAGATGGCTATAATTAAAAAGATATGATAAGAAGTATTGGCAGAGATGTGGAGAAACTGAAACCCTCACACACTGCTGGAGGGAATGTAGAATGGTGCAGCTGCTTGGGAAGACAGTGTGACAGGTCTTTAAAAAATTAAACATAGAGTTAGTACATGGCCCAGCAATTCCACTCCTAGGTATGTATCCCAAAGAAATGAAAACACATAGATACACAAAAACTGTATACAAATGTTCAAAACAGCATTATTCATAATGGCAAAGAAGTGGGAGCAACCCAAAGGCCTATAAATTGATGAATGGATAAATAAAATGTGGTGCATCTCTACAATGGAATATTATTCATCTATAGAAAGAAATGAAGTCTGATATATGCTACAACACGGATGAGCCCTTAGAACATTATGCTAAGTGAAATGACCCAGTCACAACAGACTACATATTTTATTATTCCATTTATAGGAAATGTCTGGAATAAGCAAATCTTTGGAGACATGAAATACACTGGTGGTCATCTAGAACTGGGGAGGTTGGGGATAAATGAGGAATAATAGCTACCAGGTATGGACTTTTTTTGAAGAAAGGGATGAAAATGTTCTAAAATTAGATTGTGTTGACTGGGCTCAGTGGCTCAGCCTGTAATCCCAGCACTTTGGGAGGCCAAGGTGAGTGGATTGCCTGAGCCCGTGGGTTCGAGACCAGCCCGGGCAACTTGGCGAGACTTCATCTCCACAATAAATCAAAAAATTAGCTGGGCATGGGAATGCATGCCTGTAGTTCCTGCTACTTGGAAGGCTGAGGCAGAAGGATCACTGGAGCCCAGCAGGCGATGCTGGGGTGGCCATGAGTGTGCCACTGCACTTCAACCTGGGTGACAGAGTGAGACTTAAACTCAGTAAATAAATAAAATAAAATAAAATAAAATTAGATTGTGGTGATGGTTGTATAACCCTGTGAATATACCTAAAAATCATTGATGTGTATACATTAAATGAGTGAATTGTGTGTCATGTGACTTATATCTCAATAAAACTGTTTTAAAAAGAAAGAGAATGGGCTGGGCATTGTGGCTCATGCCTGTAATCCCAGCACTTTGGGAGGCCAAGGTAGGAGGATGGCTTGAGCTCAGGAGTTGTAGACCAGCCTGGGCAACATAGCAAGAGTGCTGTAATTCCAGCACTTTGGGTGGCCAAGGCAGGAGGATCATTTGAGTCCAGGATTCTATTTTTTGAAAATTAAAGAAAATAAAAAGAAAAAAAATGTTTGTGTGCATGTATAATAAAATGCATCTTTTGTAAGTTTTATGTTGTGATTATGTATGAAAGGTTATCTGAATGTGAATTCCCTACTGTCAAGTAAAAGATATATAAAATTCAAACATGCTTTGAGGAAACTAAAATGTGTCACCAGTGCTCTTGTATATGAATAATGTGATAACATTACATCAGACAAACACATAGTTAGCAGTGACATTAGGAGAGTACACAAGATCCTACCAGAGAACTTACTGATTGTTGTTTGGAGATGCTGGTTATGAACCCAAATTTGGTTCTTAGTTGTACTGTAAGCTGGAAATTTGTATTGCTTTATTCCTATTGCCATCATAATGACCATTTGAGGAACTTTCATTGCGCACAGGTTGTCCAAAGGGTTGTAAAGGTATCTGCCAAGACAGCTTCCCCCCATTATGCACCACTTTTTAGAAAGTTTAAAACCGAATTTGGGGTTAAAGAAAAATCCTGTACTCCCTGAACACAGATTCACAAGTTCTTTATGAGATGGGCCAGCCCAGGGGAGAAAGGGTTTTTTTTAAGGTCTGTTGAGGAATTGAGAGAGAAGACGTTCCACTTACGGCTCTCCATTGGGGGCTTGTCTCTGTGTTGTATGGTCATCTCCTCTGTCCAAGATATCCCCTTTGTAGTTGAAGATCACAGCTTCCCACCATGGCTAGACTTGTGAGGAGGGGAACCTGGATTCCATGTGGTCAACAGGTGTTTCTAGAGTAAATTTGGAGCCTGGCTTTTAGTCGAAATTTATTATAAAAATTACTATTACGCCTTCTTCAGAGTCCCACATTGCCATCCATTTATTTTTATGCCCTTTTCACCTTGCTTCCAGGCACATTTTAAAATAAATTTTAATCTCAAGAATAAAATTTTAAATTGGAAATATGTTTTTATGGTACTAAACCCAAAATGATGCCAAAAAGGTATGTATATTGCAAGATCCGGTATATAGCAAAGGTATATAGCAAGTCCTGGGCTCAGACATCCAGTGTCTCCACACCCCCCACCCAGGGAACCCATGTTTTCAGATGGATTTAAACAAGCCAGGAAATCCAGATACTACCCGAAGACAGTGTTTATCTGTCTTTCCCGGCTTCTCTGCTCCTAGGGGATAAATGAGGCTATCACTATTCTCTGCCCAGACAGCTGTCCCAGCGTCAGCTCTGTGTGGATTTTCAGGGTTTAAAAGGCCTTGTCACTTTCAGGCTGGAAACCCAGTAGCCACTTTAAGTGGAGACTTACCAGCCGACTATACATCTACGCACACAGTCTGAATGTATGTGAACAATTAGGATGGTGCTTGTGTTTTAACACAGTGTGTGTATATTTTACTCACACATTCACACATCAGGAAATATTTTTATTGATTTATTTGGGTGTAAAGTCTTTAACATCCAAAAAAAGAGAGTTATCTTTGTTTCTTTTCTGATCCCCCCCATTCAAGTCCTAATTATTCTTATTATTGGTCCAAGAGAGGGTATGTTCTTTGAGAGTGGGGGTGGGAGGGCAGAGATAAAAAAAAAATAAAGCCAGGCTTTTGGGGGGGGAGGGGGCAAAGGACCGTCTGGGAATCTCAAGAACATCTTTATTTCATCTTTTTAACTCTCCGCCTTTCTGATTAAAGAGCGAAGATCTGCTCCCCCGCCCGCCTTCAATTATTCGCGGCATCTTTTCTCAGAAGCTGTCACCGCCACTTGCGGAACCGCAGCCCCACCGTGAGCTATTAGCCCGGCTGTTTTCCGTGTCGCTTTTCTTTCCTCAGTTTCTCCCTGCGGTCTTTCTAAATCTCCCTTGGAGGAGGAGCGTCCGAGCGGGTGGAAGTCTGAACACAATGCAACCTGAGAATTTCTGTCACTCCCCGCATATGCTCCTAAGTGCTTTAATCCCAATTAGGGGCGGCTGACACACGGTCCTATTCATTCCCATCAGCTCTTGAATACATTTGCCTAGAAATGAACTTCACAAATAGAGGCGCTCCTAAATGTGCCCAACAGCAAGGAAAATCGAATTGAGCGCGGGCTCATTGGGAGCGGCCGGCAGAGGAGCGCTGAATGTGGCGGTGCCCCGAGACATTGCGATTCAGCAGCACGCTCGCTGACTTTTCTTTGCACCATGTCAACCGAAAGAACCAAGAAATAAGTTGGAGAACTCCGGTTAAAAGGCAACTTGAGAGAGGTTCTGAATACTTTTATTGAGCCGTCTCCAAAGGAGGGCTTAAAAAACCACAAAAAAGGCACCACAAAACCCACCAGCGGCGTCCGGGCTGCGTCCTGGCTGCGAGTCTGGAGCCTCCAGGCCGCCGCGCATCCACCGGCCACGCAATTAAGGGAAAAAATGGCCCGTCGCCGGCGTGTCATCTGGTGGCGTTCCCAGAGCCCGTCGCCGCCGCCCTATTCAGACCCGGCCTTAATGTCCCACCCGCGCCTCGGGGACCGCGCAGCTGGTCCGCGCTGACCCGCCCGCCCGCCCGGCGGCGCGGACACCCTCGGGGGGTGCAGCCCGGGGCTACCTCGGGCCAAAATACGCTGCTGAACGAGGGGCCAGCAGGTCTCGGCCTCCCTGCAGCCTCGCGCCGCTCCCTCCATCCCCGGGTTCAGGACTCCGCGCCCGCCGGCGGGGGAAGGAGGGGTGATGGGGGACTCTCAAACGCCCGCGTCCCCAAAGCCGTGGGCGCCCTGGGCGGAGGGCGCAGCTAACTCGGTTCCCTCTTCCTCCCCTGGGGACCTAAGACTCCAGGCCGTTGCACCGGGGAGACCGGCAGCCACGAAGAAGTGTGTTCTGAAATGAATTGCCCATCTCAGCCCCGGGCGGAGCCCAGCGAGGTCGCACGTGCTGGGCGCCCGCGGCATCTCCAGCGCGCAGAGCTGGCGCGCCCCCTAACTCGGTAGGGTCTGAAGGCAGCGCCCAGGCGGGACTGAGCGCCCGGCAGGTCGCCTGCCCCTCTGGTCGGCAGCAGCTCCTGAACATTCAGGCCTCATGAGGGACAACCTGTTCCCGGGAGGCCCCCGTGCCCGCGCCGTCCCGCGGTGGGCAGGGAGCGGCACCGTCCCCAATCCTCCTGTCCCCGCACCTCGGTGGAGGAGGGATTTCGCTTGAACGGGGCCTCTGGACGCCCATTTTATGTCGATTAAAAAAAAAAAAAAAAGCCGAGTGGAATGTTTTGATTGAATCTCAACATTGTCTTTGAATAAGGCTGAGACCATGTAATTAATGTGTCTTTTTAATAAGGGACAATAAGGCCGTTCAAGCTATTTAATTTCATTTAATTTTCCATCCCATTTGCTGCACAGCCCGCTTTTACTTTTAACACCCAGCCTTTCACGGCCCATCTTGCTCCACTGGGCACATTAGATTGGTTTCACCCTTGCTTTTTAGGGGAGGAAAAATAAAAGAAAATGTGTTCCTTTCCTCCTTTGTGGACAATTTATTTCACTTGGGGAACTTCAACTCTGAGCCACAGGACAGAATAAAACTCGGCGAGCTGGTGTGAATGCCTCTGGCGCAGTCTCTTTCTTCTTGCGGGGCTGGGAACCAGCCACAATTGGCTATATTAATAAATAACTTTCCTCACAGTCGGCCTTTACATGGTCCTATTGATAAAATTGTTCGCGTGTCGTTCACGCTTTTTCACTCATTAAGGAGGGACGGGGAGGCGCCCCGAACCCAGGCCCCGCGCTCTCTCCTTCCCGCTCCCAGTGCTGGTAATTTAAACTGGGTGTCATCCTGGAGTCGCCAGGCCAGAGGTTAGAGGGGCATGTTCATGGCTTAAATTTATTGCCCTCGACTCTCCGGAGCGGCTTCCTCCCCTCCTCCCCTCCCGGGCTTTTGCCATTCATGGGCTGCCGGATCAAAGGATCCCGCCCCTCGGTCGAGGGCAGCCTTCGCAGAGGGGCAATGTGAGGCTTAGGTGGAAAGAATCAGTGGCAGCTCTCTCAGAAAGCGGCCTGGGCACGGCGTGGCTGCACCGTCAGAGGGGAGGACCCGCAAAGCGGCTCCTCGGTGCCCCGGCAGCCCTGTATACACAGGCCTTGGAGTTGGCACGAGGCCAAGCGTCGGCGTGTACTCGCACTGTCTGACTTGAGACCTTTGACCTGGCGTGGATTCTCCCTTGACGCAGACAGCGTGTTTTGGAGCTTCCAGAAGGCACTCGCTCTGCAGGTCGTGTTGACCCACTTCACCACAAACCCGGGTGAACGGCGGAGAGGGAGCCAGGGATCAGTTTGGACCCATCATTCCCATTTTACAGAGTAGGAGACTGAGGCTCGGAAGTAATGCACTAAAGGTTTCCCGAGGCTCGAGTGGCAGAGCACAGACTGAATGACACGGAGTCTCCCGGCCCTGGTCAGTGTGGCGGACATAGGTCTCGAGGGAGGGGATCCCCCACGGAGTTTCGGTAGGGCCCTCGTCAGAGGAAATGAGGAGTTACAGGTGTCGCCACCTTGGGCCCTGCCACCCTCATTAAGCAGAATCGCTCTGGTACCTTCCACGGGCAAAGCCACGTGGAGACGCCCGCGTGGGCGCTGCTCAGGATCCTCTGCCCTGCAGTGGTTGGGCCTCTGACACCAAACTGGAAACACAACACCGCTCAGACCTTTCCCAGAAGGGCTGCGCGGGCCCGCGCGCTGGCTGTGCCCGGGACTAACAGCGCGCGGCAGGTGACCTCAGAACTGTCACAAATGTCTGATGAGCTCGATTACCCGGCTATTTTATGACAGTAAATGGCCTCACACAAACTGGAGGCCTCCCTAACAGAAAACGGGAAGCACTCCGGTTTCGCTACAAAGTAGGCACTGTCCTACGGGTTCACGACGTAGGAATCAGTGGCAGCTCAGAACCAGGGGCTGAGGTTGACCCAAACGCCAACCTCGCCCTTCTTCCCCCAAACTTTTGACAGACTGCGGTATCTTTTGTTTATTTATTCTGATTTTTCTAAGATAGAAGAAGCCCCGTTTGTTAGTTCTGGGGAAGTTAGTCCAAAGATCCATCTCCCCGTTTTAAACTTAAAAGCAAATCCGTGCTTGAGTGGATCGAGTGGCTTCCCGTGGGACGTGATGAATAACCAGCCTGCAGGGCACCTCCCTCGACCCTTCCGGTGCGGTCTGGGGTCCCCAGCGAAGCCCTTG
Organism: Tarsius wallacei; assembly: GCA_963574415.1. NCBI lineage: Eukaryota > Metazoa > Chordata > Mammalia > Primates > Tarsiidae > Tarsius > Tarsius wallacei. The sequence goes on along the minus strand of CAUYQG010246702.1, from coordinate 1,229 downwards.
GCTCTGCAGCCGCTCCCCATTCTCCAAAGTGCGAGCCAGAGTGCGCCCCTGTAAAGTGATGCACAGTTGACCTCTCCTTATCAAATGGGCCCGGAGGCTTCATATTTCGGGACGAAATGGGACAGAAGTAACGTTCAGAGCGGTTCTAAATAGACGACTGGCCTGAACCCAATCCCCTGAAATGGTCGTTATTTAAAAAGTGTAGGTATTTTCTGGTGTTTTCCCATCAAGTACCTGCCTAATTTCTGTATGGCACACGCCAGAAATCAATAGAAGTTAACAAGTCCTCCAAACAGTCCCCATCTCTTTGTTTAATCTCCTTTACAATAAAGCCAAGGGGAGAGAATTAAAAATCTTTGAAGTAGACCAAGGCTCAAAGGAATCAGCCAAGTAGACTTAAAGTAGTCACTTATTTCCCAAAACTGGTTTGTCGGCGAACAATAAAAGGAAGTAAAATTTATGGAGAAATTATACAGTGGATTTGTCACTTAAAATATCGTAACTGTCTCGGGGACAATACCCCATGCTGAGGATTAATGGTCCCGCCGGACCTTTGATTCACCAGCGCCTTTTCTTCGCCCTTGACAAATTGGATTTTTAGGAATGGGAAGGTCGCCTGGACCATTGTGTGCTAGCCATTCAGAAGCCTCGATTATGCAGGGGGCTGAGGGAACCACTCCATGTGACCCTCTCGGGTGGGACTCCGCAGCTGCTTCGCAGCGCAACTCTCTCACCAAACTCCGCGCCCTCGCGCTAGCGGTGCCCAAAGGCGCCCGCCCCGATTGAAAAGGCGCAGTGCATGCCCGCCCGCGTCACTCCGCGGGCGGAGGACGCACGTCGGGGCGCGGCTCCCTGGCCGGCCAGCGGCTCGGCCTCTGTCACTCGCGCCCTTCGCAGGACCCGGCGCACCCGAGCGCCTGCCTGGCGGCGGCGGCAACAATGCATGCAGCCGGCCGCTCTCCGGCCACCAGCGTGAGTGCCGACTGCTGCATCCCGGCCGGCTTGCGCCTCGGACCGGTGCCCGGTACCTTCAAGCTGGGCAAGTACCTGTCGGACCGCAGGGAGCATGGGCCCAAGAAAAAGGTATTGATCGTTCGGACCTCTGCGCCGCCCCCCCCCCCCCCCCCCCCCCCCCCGTTGCCGGCCTGGCCCGGGCCCGGCAAGGGGGGGGGGCCGGGTGGGAAAAGGGGTTTGGGCCGGATAAGACTAAAAAGGCGGGGGGGGGGGCG
>CAUYQG010246694.1:0-29483 GCA_963574415.1 Tarsius wallacei | reverse complement strand
AAAAAAAAAAAAAAAAAAAAAAAAAAAAAAAAAAAAAAAAAGTTATTTAAATTTTATTTTAAAAATGCATTTACAAGGGTTTAAATAAATTAAAAAAACATTTCTATATTAAAAAAAAAGTAAACACAATTATTTTTTTTTTAAAAAAACCTTAATTTTACCCATTAAAAAAAAAAAAAAAAAAAAAAAAAAAAAAAAAAAAAAAAAAAAAAAAAAAGAAGTTAGTTCAATTGATCTTTCAAAATGCATTTCCAAGGGATTACATTAAGTATAATCTCCTTGCGATATTAAGCAACTCTGAATCACCATTAGTGTGCTTTTCAAATACATATTTTAACACCTTTTCTCAGGTGTTTTCTCTTCAAGCCCTGTGCGAAGTATTCATGTCTGACATTTGTTAACTTAACGAATTCCTTAATTCTTTGACAAGTTTTCCTCTATCTCTTTAGCTTTTCTTAGGATAAAATTTTCTTACATTTTACTTGGTTGAGCTGAATTTGACTTTATTGTTGATTGGTTTTTCTTTAAAATTGCCCTTAAAATTTTAGTTGAAGAAGCATGCATTTAATTTCTTAGGTATATCTATTGAACAAAACAACCCCATAGTAATAAAGTGGAAATAAGGGAGTTGTTTGCTCAATGAGGAATATCTATGGACATGTGTCATCTGACATTTAAAGGAGAATTAATTGCTCTTCGTGAACTTGCTTTATTTAGCTAAAATCACTAACTAATGTAGCTATGAAAATACATTAGAGCGATACATTTGAAATTCAAATGATACAAAACCAAACACCACTAATTCAACACCTAAGTAATCAAAATTGCTCACAGAATTGTAAATTACAATGGCTGTATGTGAGTAACAGATGGATGAATTAAATGTGTTCTACAGGCTTTCTGTATGTTATGGGAAGCTTGACTGCCAGAGATATTTTGGTAAAGTACCACCAGCCTGTGTGATTCACTATAGAATAGGCAAAGGAAACTTATTTTCTGCTTAGTACAGAACATTGGTCTAAAATGAAAAAGCCAGTGTTATTGTTCTTTCAAATTACATTTGCCAGTTTTCAAGATTACTGAGAATTTGTCCCAGCTTTAAAGGAAATTAACTAATTTAGAATAATAAAAGAAACAACAATCACTTTTTCTTCCAACAAATTAATCCTAGCTTTCCTGAGAATTAAATAGTTCTTATAAATCCTAGATTAATTTGTTTCCTTATCATGGTATCAACTTTATATCTTTTAAAAATCCAACATAGCTGTAATAGTCTGAGAAAAATATGAAACCACTGAACAATCCTTGAAGTATGTTTGTACCATTTCTTACCTAACTAAAAACGATTTCATTGCCTTATTGTGCTTTATCACAATTTTGAGAGAGTTCTACTAATGTTTAAACTGTTTATGAACACCAAAATCCACACTTCTTTGTTTTTGTGGAATCTATGACACATTACCCTGAGGTTGAAAGCAAAAATGTCATGTGACTATGAGAATCTACATCTACTGCCTTCTTTTGAAGTGATTACTTAAATAATTTCTCACAAAGGCTTATAATAATCTAAGTATGATATCTTGAAAAGACTTTTAGTTTTATTATTAGGCAAGGTGAACAAACTCCAAATTAATAGTGGTTTTCTCTGTTTCTGAACATCTACAGAGAAATTAAATTCTATGACAATTGATTGCATCATGTGTTAAGAATGTTTTAATCAGGCTATCTTTATTCTCATTTAAATTTCTCATCTGGTATCTTAAATTTAGTTAGCCTTAGTTTGTTCACTGTAGAAACAAAGACATTTGGTATCAGTTTCTTTGAAGAAACATGCTTTGATACAATTCAATTTGAACATGCTAAATCTCTAAAATTATATTTCTTTTCAAATTTTACATTATTGAAGACAAGTTTTATTTTATAAATTATAGCTAGTTTAGCTACAATCTTTTGTTTGAATTCTTTTTACTTTTTATGAGTTTTTGCTCGTAATGGGTTCTCACATTGTTCAGATTGCTCTGCTTTGGAATCTGTTAAGACCTAGAAATTCAACTGTAAAAAATAGAGACATAATACTTTTTAAGACTTATTTTTGCAAGATTTCATAACTGAATTCACTTAACATATTCTAAAATTTCAATTAAAATCTGGTATTATGCAAAAATGCTTCCCAGTTCTTGACCTATCTATCCCTGTCTGTCCACCCTGTGGGCATCAGGACCACAGACAATGCATGTTGAGCTTACTAGTAACAGAGTATGCTGAGATCCTAGTGCACAGGGACCCTCCCAAGATCACACAGAGAGAGGCACACTGGTGCCATAGCAGCATAGGGCTGGTAGTCTAGCTCCAGACAACTGTCAAACTTCATAAGGCACAACCCCATTCTTTAGAAATCTGCAAAGTCTAGAGTAAGTACAGCAAGACAGGCTTTAGAAAGCTAAAGGGAAACTTATTAAAGATTCAGGTAAGGGTAAAACTGATAGAATAACAACAAGGATCTAGCATCAATGAATGGCAATGCCAAGCCTTCCATCTCTGATCAACCAGGAGAGTTTTTATACAACTAATCACAGCAAGAAAGTGAACATATTCATGGGTATCTTGGTACTTACACATGAACAGTTTTATTCCATCTGGAATAGGGTGTTTATGTTAGGAAAAGAAAGCAGATCTTTACCTCAGATTATTCTTATCTATACCATCAAACACATTATATATGTGGTTGTCTCATTTTAAATTAGTTCTTCTAATAATCATTTTTAAGAAACTCATAAAATATTGCTCTTTTTTATTTTAATGCAAAGAAATGCAACAAGAAGACTTAATTACTTACCAACATCACACTCTTGTGAGGGGGAGGAACTGAATTCAAATCAGGTTGTGCTCTTTTTATTCATGAGTAGGACATAGGACTTATTCCTTCCTGTAGATTGCTAGATCTAATACCATCCACTTATTAATAAAATGTAAAAATGCCATTAAAACAGAAGTGTCCTTAAGACATAGAACTGAAATTTCTTTGCTAGTCCAAAGGACTGTTGAAATATCTCGGAATGTTTTAAATTATTGAAACATTTTACTAAGCTCTTTTGAAGGTAATACATTGAGATAACAGAATCCATGATCTTATTAAATAAAATTCACTAGTGTGAACTATGTAAATTGGGTGTAATAATAAGAAAAATGAAAGTCCTTTAAAATTTATCTTTTAAAATTAATTAAATAAAAATTTTAAAGATTGTTATTCTATTTATTTGCAATTGTAAATCATATGTATATACATTATGCATAAAAGGAGAAACACAGTAAAATATAGAGAAAGAAAAAATACACATGAACTCTACAATTCAAGGTATTGACATTTTTATGTCTATCTCAGTTATATAGGTTAAATATTGACTTTTTGTTAATTTGCTGTTTTCAGTACAATAGTTCCATTGTTTCCTATTTTACTTCCTTTTGGTAAACAAGTTATTTGTATTCATCTTTTTACTGTGTTATCTTTTCTTCATAATGAAAATGATTACTCTTATCCTTCTTGAAAAATCATTCTTCTTCTCCCAAAAACTCCAGCGAGCTCTAACATACTTTTCCAATATTTTCACAACAGATTTTAAGCAAACAAAAGAAAATTTTTAACATTTCATCTTCAAATGAAATGCAACTTATAATAGTCTTGCTAGTCATTGTACCTCTCTGGATTTCTGTTTACAATCTTAAGAAGAAATCAATATTATCTCATGGATTATGTGTCAATATAGTTTCTTAAGTGAAAGAGAGCAGATTTTTGCTTTGAAATGTTTATGGCCTTCCCAAAGAAGAGGTGAAAACAAAACCCAAACTCAGAAACAACTTCTCTGGAGTATATGCTACAGGAGGAAAGGAGTTAGGGATATATATATAACAGACCAAGCCATTATATACATCCATACATAATTTCCGCACTGAAGAGAAAACATATATAAATTGGCACAGACGTGTTTTTTATTTTTCTCACAGAACTTATTTTGAAAAAATAATGCATTTTTTGCTTCTTATTGCTGATTTCTAGCCAATTAATTGTCAATTAATCCATACACTAACAAAAATAAAAACACAACAAATAAGTAAATAAATACATGAAAAATAAATAAAATAACTCCAGGGATTAACATTTTTATAATTATTGCCTGAAAAAAGAAAATGTTTAAAATGCCCATTTAAATGGACAAAACACCCATAATTATGAAGTAAAGTGTGATGTTATAAATGTTTTCTTATCACTTTACTACCCTATCTCCCCCAAATCAGACCAGATTTTCCACAATCAATGCTACTTCTCACCTTTTGCCCTCTCCTTTTTTAATACCCTATCAGTCCAATGGAGATGCCTTCATACATTTTTCCACCTAACCTTTAGAGTGGACACCATAAAAAGTATAACACAGTCAAAAGCATGGGAAGATAAACCATGGGGAGGAGGAAATATATGCAAAACATCTGATAAAGGCTCATCATATCCAAAATATTCAGAGAACTCTTGAAACTCAACAATTAGAAAACAAACAACCTGATTAAAGATGGTTCAAATACCTTCTTGTACAGATACCTTATCAATGAAGATGACAAATAAGCATATGAAAAGATGTCTCATCCTTTTATGTCATTAGGGAATTGCAAATTAAAACAACAATGAGCTACCACTCCAAATCTACCAGAGTGGCCAAAATCTGGAACACTGGTAACAAATGCTGAAGAGGATGTGGAGCAACAGGAAGTCTCACTCATTGCTGATGGAATACAAAAATAATAATGTCTTGTAGTTTTGGCTACTTGAAAGGCAGAGGTGGAGGGATCCCCTGAGCCCAGCAGGTCAACGCTGGGGTGGCTGTGAGTGTGCCACTGCACTCCAGCCTGGGTGACAGTGAGACTGTGACTTAAAAAAAAATGATACTGTGTTGGAAGACAGTCTGAGAGTTTCTTACAAAACTCAGTATATTCTGCTATACAACCTAACAATCAAGCTTCTTGATATTTGCCAAAGGAGTAAAAAAACTTGTATCCAAACAAAAATCTGAACACAGATGTTGATAGCAGCTTTATTCATAATTGCTAAAAAGAAATGATCTATGAAGCCACAAAAATACGTCAAAAACCGTAAGTATATCTTACTGAATAGAAGGAGGCAATCTGAAAAGCTACAACTGTATGATTACAACTATATGACATTTTGGGAAAAGCAAAATGATGGAGACAGTAAAAAGACCAGTGGTTTTAAGGGGCTGTGGGGAGAGGATAAAAAGGGAATTTTTAGGGAATTGAAACTGGTCTGTATGATAATACATGGTAGACACAAGACATTATACATTTGTCAGAACCCACAGATGCACAACAGCAAGAGTGAATTCTGATGTAAACTGTGAACTTTGGGTGATGAAAGTGTGCCAGTGTTTGTTCCTTAGTTGTAATAAATGACCTCTCTGGTGTGAGATGTTGATAGTGGGGGAGGTTGTGCATGTGTGGAGGAAGGGGCATATGGGTAATTTCTGTATCTTCTGCTTAGTTTTGCTGTGAACCTAAAACTGCTATATAAAATAAATTCTGTTAAAACATGTATAAAACACAGGGAAGTTACCTGTAATATTTGTCTGATAGTGTCATAGGGAGGTAGCCCGTATAATATTTCTCAGAGCCTACTAAGATAATTTCTGGGACTCATGAAACCATCAGGAAGGCAGGAATCACATCTCTGGCTACTTGGAGCCATGTCTTCATAACCAGAGATATGATCACTGCCTTCCTACCTGCACTGTTCTCTCCTCTCATTTTCTCACACACCTATACTCCTGCTACTTGTCTCATGTCAGATTCTGGTCAACCATGATTCTTAAAATAACTTCTGTTGTGAGTGGGATAACCCCCAGTTTTGAAGCCAGGTTTTGTTACCTTTTGTCAACATTTTATGTCATTAGGGAATTGCAAATTGAAATAACAGTGAGCTACCACTACACATTTATCAGAATGGCCAAAGACTGGAACACTGATAACAACAAATGCTGGAGAGGATGTGGTGTTAACCTAGGAGTGGGTTAAAAAGGTCCCTGGCTCTGGGGCAAATGTATTCGGGTGGGGAACAAATCGTGGGGATCTGTTTTATGAAAGACTGAGGGAAACCCTCATTAAATCATGAAAGTAATTTCTGCTTTCTGCCTGCTCTGGTCTAGTCACTGTTAAATATACTGATATATATATAAGATTTATATACAGATATATAAAAGATATATAGAGAGTATACTCTGCAAATAACGTGGACACCTACAGGAAACAGATATGACAGATATCTATATCATTTATACCGATATATAAAATTTGTATAATATGTACATAATTTTTTCCTCCTGTCAAGGCTCCGTGTACTGACCTCCCTGGGGTTGGTCACATTGATTCAATTCAGATTCTCACTGAGTTCAATGGGAAGACCCAACTGTCCGGTGGCAGGGAGAATTACTTGCATCCTTAATAAACCACCCAATTTGGTACTAGAATTAAAATCTTGATATTCAGGTTCTTAAAATGTTTTTTGGATCAGGCCACTGGTCAAGTAGGAAATCAAGTAAAGCTCTCATATACTAGAAATCAGCAAGCTTTCAGAGCCGGATCGATGTTGAACGTTCCTGTCACCTCACGAGTTGTCCCACAGCTGTTCTACCAACAATGTCCATAAATATGGTTCAATAAACCATGTATTTATTCTTTATTGATAGACTCTATTGTTAGAATGGTTTTAGATTTATAGAAAAATTGAACAGATAGTAAAGAGGATTGCCACATACCATTCCCCACTCATAGTTTCCTCTAGCAAAGTCTAACATCAATAGAATGCATTTGGTACAAGTAATGAGACTACATCATTATTAACTAAAGTCCACAGTTTATTCAGATTTTCTTCAATTTTACTTACTTTTTCCATTCCAGGATTCCCTCCAGGATACCATGTTGGATTTTTTTGTTATGTCTCCTTAGTCTCCTCTTGGTTGTGATAATTTCTCAGGGCTTCTCAGTTTTTTGTGATCTTAACAATTTTGAGGAGTTGTGGTAGGATGTTCCTGCTCCTCTCCTGAACATTTTGTATTTTCCTCATGATTCTGTAGGGATTACGGGTCTGGCAGGGGAAGATCACAGGGGCAAGGTAAAGTGCCATTTTTATCACATCATATCACATCACTAATTCATTCTTTTTGGATTTCAAAATGTTCTAATAATTTTTAAAAATTTTATTTTTTCCTCTCCACAAAACTTGCCTTCTCAAATTCTTATCTTTATATAAGAGCTAAATATATTTTTTTCTTTAAATAAAGCAATGTGTTCTTGATTAAAACCCCCCAAATGCATTCTTGCTCTTAGAATAAAATATCTGAAGACTTCACCTTGGTTTGCAATGTGCTACAAGTGCTCTGACCCGGCCCTGCTCCAGCCTTATCATGGTTACTCTTGGCCCCAGCCACACCATATCTTAACACATCGCAGCTCAGAGCATTCAACATGTTATTACACAGTAACAGGCGGGGGAGTCATTGATAATAACTTGAGTACACTCAGTCTCCAAATAATGTGGAAACCTACAGGCAGCAAATATGACAGAAGCTGTGAAACAGAACTGGAGGGTGAATAAGAAATAACAAGATCTGTATGTTAACATGTGTATTATCTACCAGCTTCACGCTTATTACTTTTTTTTCCGCTCAAAGTTTTTTGGTGTTTTTATCTACTTATTTTCAATATAAGCTTTAGACAGCTATCATTTCTCAAAAAAGACACTACTAATATTTTTATTTGAATTACACTATATTTATAAAATAATTTGGAAATATTTGACATTTTGTATTATACTTGCCAAAATGTTGTATATTTTGTATATAAAAAAGATCCATCTTATTTATATATTTTGCTTTTATTCTTTAAAAAATGAAATGTTTCTCTTTTTAATTTTGCTTTCAATCTTTAACCTTTACTTATACCTTAGACTTACACCTAGTTTTCTGAAATGAATATTTAATTTATTGGCATTTATTTCTATACATTTAAAAATGAAAAACTTTTTTTCTTATTTTTATTTTAGATTCGGGGATACATGTACATATTTTTTTATGGACATATTGTGTAGTGGGCATTGGGTCTCTGGTGGCTCATTTCCCAGATAGAGAACATTTCACCAGTAGCTAATTTCTGAATTCTAATCTTTCTCCTTGCATTTCCCCTGTCCCCAATGTTTATTATTTCTATCTTTGTGGCCATTTAGCTCCCTCATATAGATTGAGAAAATGTGGCATTTGGTTTTCTCTTTCTGTAACAGTTCACTTAGGATGATGATCTCTAGCTCCATCAATGTTGCTGCAAAGAAATGACTTTATTTTTATGGCTGTGTAGTATTCCATGATGTATTTTTTCTTTATCCAGTCAATTATTGGTGAGCACTTGGTTTGGCTCCATGATTTTACTATTGTGAATAGTGCTGCAATGAACATACGAATGCAAGTATCTTTTATATATGTTAATTTCTTTTCCATTGGGTAGATCCCTAGTAGTGGGATTGCTGAGTCAAATGATAATTCACTTTTTCGTTATTTGAGAAATTTACATACTATTTTTCATAGAGATTGAACTAGTTTACAATCCCACAAACCAGAATGAGATTTCCCTTTTCTCCATAACCACACCAACATCTATTGTTCTTTGACTTTTTTTTTAACTTTTAAATTTTTTTTATTTTAAAGATGAGGGGTACAATTCAGGGTTAGGTATACAAATGTTAATTATGCAGGTACCCTTGTTGATGAAGTGTGACCCACTTCCCCAGGCAGATCCCCACTACTGCCAATCCCGCCTCCCCACACTCCCACTACTGCCAATCCTTTTCTTGTAGTATTATGATAATTTTTCAAGGTCCACTTATGAGTGAGAACATGACACTCAGTCCTTTGTTTCTGTGAAAGATCACTCAGTATTATAGACTCTGTCCATCCAGGTTGCTGTGAAGTTCATGATTTTGTTCTTTATGGCTGCGTAATATTCCATAGTGTATATGTACCACATTTTTTTATCCAATCCTCTTTTTTTTTTTTTTTTTTTTGAGTTGGAGTCTCACTCCGTCGCCCAGACTGGAGTGCAGTGGCCATTCCCGGCCACCGCAGCCTCAACCTGCTGGGCTTCGGCGATCCTTCAGCCTCAGCCTTCCAAGTAGCTGGAGCTACAGGCGTGTGCTACCATGCCTGGCAAATTTTTTTTGATTTATTGTAGAGATGAGGTCTCGCCAAGTTTCCCAGGCGGGTCTCGAACCCATGGGCTCAGGCAATTCACTCACCTCGGCCTCCCAAAGCGCGGGATTACAGGCTGAGCCACCAAGCCTTTTGGCTAAGATCAAGTGTAGTATCTGTTCTTATCAGTTTAATATCTGATGCATCCTCTATCCAATCCTCTTTTATTGGCAGCACAGTTTGTTCCATGTTCTTGCTATTGTGAACAATGCTGCAATAAACATGTGTGTGCAGGTATCTTTTTTATAGAGTGATTTGAGTTCTTCTGGGTATATTCCCAGTGGGCGGATTGCAGGATCCTATGGAAAGTTGATTTTTAGATCTTTTAGGAATCGCCACATTGTTTTCCACTGAGGCTGTACTAGTTTACACTCCCACCAACAATGTAGAAGTGTTCCCTTTTCACCATATCCTTTCTAGCATCTGCTGTTTTTTGAGTTATTGATGATGGCCATCCTGACTGGAGTTAGGTGGTATCTAAGTGTAGTTTTAATTTGCATTTCTTTGATGACCAGTGAGTCTGAGCATTTTTTTCATGTATCTGTTGGCTGCTCATATGTCTTCTTTTGAGAAGTGTCTATTTTGCTAACTTTGTAATGGGATTTTTTTTTTTTTTCTTTTCAGCACATTTGAGTTCCTTGTAGATCCTAGATGTTAGGCCTTTGTCAGATACACAGTTGGCAAATATTTTTTCCCAGTCTGTGGGCTGTCTCCCTGCTCTCTTGAGGTTTGATGAGGTCCCACTTGTCTATCTTATCTCTTATGGCATGGGCACTTGGGGTTTTGATCAGGAATTGATTGCCACTTCCAATGTCCATAAGGGTGTCTCTTGTACTTTCTAAGATTCTTATAGTTTGAGATTTTACATTTAGGTCTTTGATCCATTTATAGTTGATTTCTGTGGATAGGGATAGGTAGGGGTCTTGTTTTAATCTTCTGCATGTGGTCAGCCAGTTTTCCCAGCACCTTTTACTGAGTAGGTTCTCCTTTCCCCAGTGGTTGTTGGTGGAGGCTTTGTCAAAGATGAGTTGGTTGAGAAATTGAGGTTTTGCTTCTGGAATCTCTGTCTTGTTTGTTCTTTGACTTTCTGAGTATAGCCATTCTGACTGGTGTGAGATGATATCTCTTTGTGGTTTTAATTCGCATTTTTCTGATAATTGGTGATGCTGAGCATTTTTTCTTAAGTTTGTTGGTTACTTATATGTAGTCTTTTGAGAAGTATCTCTTCTTGCACATTGCTAATGTTTTGGTAGTGTTATTATTTTTTTCATGTTGAGTTACTTGAAATCCTTATAGATTTTGAATATTAGTTATTTTGTGAAGCATAATTTACAAATAATTTCTCTCATTTAGTAGATATTTTTGCTCACTCTATTGATTATTTCTTTTTCTGTACAGAAGTTTTTTAGTTTAATTAAATCCCACTTATATATTTTTGTTTTTGTTGCAATTGCTTTGGGGGTCTTCATCATACATTCTTTTCCTAGGTCAGAAGAATTTTTTCTAGGTTTTCTTCTTGGATTTTTATAGTTTCCAGTCTTGCAATTAACTCTTTGATCTATGCTAATTAAGTTTTTTTTTTTTAATATGGTGAGAGATAGGGGTCCAATTTCATTCTTCTGCATACGGCTAGCCAATTTTCCCAGCACTGTTAATTGAATAGAGTGTCCTTTCCCCATTGTTTATTTATGTCAGTTTTATGAAAGATCAGTTGGTTGTAGGTATGTGGTTTTAATTCTGGGTTCTCTATTCTGTTCCCTTGATCTCTTTTCTATTCATATGCCAGTACCATGCTCTTTTAGTTACTATAACCTTATAGTATAATTTGAAGTCAGGTAGTGTAATGACTCTGCAGGTGTTCTTTTTGCTTAGGATTGCTTTGACTATTTGGGCTTTTTGTTTTTTGGTTCTATATAAATTTTAAGATGGTTTTTCTAGTTCTGTGAAGAATGAAGTTGATATTTTGATCAGGATTGCATTAAATCCATAGATTGCTTTGAGCAATATGGTCATTTTAACAATATTGATTCTTCTAAACCTTGAATATGAGATGTTCTTCCATTTGTTTGTGCCATCTATGATTTCTTTCATCAGCATTTTATAGTTTGCCTTGTACAGATCTTTCACCTCCTTGGCATGGTATAGTCATAGATATTTTATTTTTTGTCACTAATGTGAATAGGATTGAACTCTTGATTTTGGTTTTCGGCTTGAGCATTGTTGGTATATGGGAATACTACTGATTTTTGTACATTGATTTTGTATCCTGAGATTATACTGGAATTATCAGGTCTAGAAGTTTCTTGGGGAAGTCTTTAAGGTTTCCTCGATATGTAATGATATCATTCACAAACAGGGATAATTTGACTTTCTCCTTGCTTATTTGGATGCCTCTTTTTTATTTCTCTTGCTAGATTGCTTTTGCTAGGATTTCCAGTACTATGTTGAATAAGAGCGGTAAGAGTGGATATCCCTGTCTTGTTCCTGTTCTAAGGGAGAATGTTTTCAACTTTTCCCAGTTAAGTATGATGTTGGCTGTTGGTTTGTCATATATAGCTTTTATTATTTTGAAATATGTCTTTTTGATGCCCAGGATGTTGTGGGTTGTTATCATGAAAGGATATTGAAATTTATCAAATGCCTTTTCTGCATCTACTGATATGATCTTTTGGTTTTTATTTTTGCTTCTGTTTGTGGTGGATCATGTTTATTCATTTAAAGACATTGGACTATCCTTGCATTCCTATAATAATACCTACTTGGTTGTAATGGATAATTTATTTTTGATATGCTGTTGAATTCAGTTTTCCAGTATTTTGTTAGGATTTTAGCATCTATATTCATCAGCAAAATAGGCCTATAATTTTCTCTTTTTGTTATGTCCTTGCTTGATTTTGCTATCATGTGATATTGATTTCATAGAATGAGTTAGGGAGGAATCTCTCCTCCTGGATCTTATGGAATAGTTTCAGTAAGATTGGTAGCAGTTCTTCTTTGTATGACTGATAAAATTTGGCTGTAAATCCATCTGGTCCTGGGATTTTGTTCTTGTTGTTGAAAGATTGTTTTTATTACTGATTTGATTTCATTGCTTGTTAATGGTCTATTCAGGATATCTATTTTTTCCTGGTTCAGTAATAGGAGGTTGTATGTTTCCAGGAATTTATTCATTCCTTCAATGTATTCCAGTTTGTTACCATAAGAATGCTCATAGTAGTCTCTGATTATCTTTTTTATTTCAGTGTTAATAGTTGTTTTGCCACCTTTGTCATTTCTAATTGAATTTATTAGAGTCTTCATTCTTTTTTTCTTGGTTGGTCTAGCTAATGGTCTGTCATTTGTGCTTATCCTTTCAAAGAACCAACTTTTTGATTCATAAATTCTTTGTATCTTTGTTGTCTCAATCTCTTCTGGTTCTCCTTGGATCTTTGTTATTTGTTTTCTTCTGCTAACTTTAGTTTTAGATTGTTTTCCTAGTTCCTTGAGGTGCAAGGTTAAGCAGTTAATTTATAATCTATCATTTTGATGTAGACATTTAATGCTATGAACTTTTCTCTCAGAACTGATTTTGCTGTGTCCCAGTGGTTTTGGTACGTTGTATCACTATTTTCACTTGTTTCAGTGAATTTTTTAACTTCTGCCTTAATTTCATTGTTTATACAACAGTCATTCAAGGCAAATATTTTTTTCCTTGTAGTGGTGCAGTTTGAGGAGTTCTTTCTGTTCTAATTATATTCCTGTGTGGTCTGAGAAGATACTTGGTATAATTTCAATGTTTTTAAATTTATTGACACTTTCTTTATAGGCAAGCATTTTGTCTATTTTGGAGACTGTTCCATGAAGAAATGAGAAGAATGTATATTCTGTAGCTGTTGGGTGGAAAGTTCTATAGATGTTTGTTAGGTCTGTGTGGTTCATAGTCCAGTCTCCATTCAGTGTTTCTTTGTTAATTTTCTGCTTCGGTGATCTGTCTAGTGACAGATGTGGTGTTGAAGTAACACACCATTACTATATTGCTGTTAACATGCTTTCAAAGTTCAAGGGGTAGTTTGCCTCATGAATCCAGTGTTTGGTGCATATATGTTTAAGATAGTTAAATCATCTTGTTGTTTGTACTCTTTTTCATTGTATAATGCCCCCTCCCCTTTTTTTTTTTTTTTACTGGTTTTGGTTTAAAATCTGAATTATCTGATATGAGGATGGCTATTCATACTCATTTGTGTTGTCAATTTGCCTGATATAACTTTTTCCACACATTTACTTGAGTCTGTGACTATCTTTGGCCAATAGGTAGGTCTCCTTTAGGCAGTGTATGGTTGGGTCTTTTTTTTTTTTTTTAATCCAGTTCACCACTCTGATTCTTTTAAGTGGGGCATTTAGACCATTTATATTCAGTGTTAATATTGATGTGTGAGGTTTCATTCCTGCTATAGTGTTGTAAGCTAGTAAGCTAGTTGATTTGGGGATTCAAATGTATACTTGTTTTATAGGATCTATGAGCTTTGTACTTATGTAATTATGGTAGTGAGAGTAGTCATTACATTTTCAGGTTTAGAACTCGTTTGAGCATCTCTTGTAGAGCCAGTTTAGTGATGACAAATTCCCGTAGTGTGTGTTTGTTGGGGATAAACATTATTTCTCATTTGTTAATAAAGCTTAGTTTGACTGTATATCAGATTTTGGGCTGTTTTTTTTTTTTTTCCCCCTTTAAGGGGTTGAAAATAAGCTTCCATTCTTTTGGCTCATAGAGTTTCTGCTGAAAAGTCTGCTGTTAGTCTAATTTTCTTTCCTTCATAAGTAATTTGGATTTGGTGCTCCTCTTTTGCAGTTCTTTGGATATTATCTTTTACATTGACTTTGGGGAATCTGATAATAATATGCCTTGTTTAAGTAATTATTTTGATGTATCTTGTAGAAGTTCTTTGGGCTTCTTGTCTTCAGATACCTAGGTCTCTCTCAAGGCCAGGGAAGTTTTCTTTAATTATTTTCTCAAATATGTTTTCCATACTTTTTACTTTAAATTTCTTCTCCCTCTGGTATGCCTATGATTTGTAGGTTTGGTCATTTTTATTCTTCCATTTCTCATAGGCTTTGCTCATTCTCCTTAATTCTTTTTTATTTCCATCTGACTGGTTTAGTTCAAAGAACATGTCTTCCATCTTTGAGATTCTTTCTTCCAGTTGGTCTAGCCTACTGCTACAGCCTTCTACTGTGTTTTGTGTTGCCATCATTGAGGGTTTTTTTTTTCTTTTTTCTGTTTTTAATGCTGTTAATCTCTCCTTTCACCCCCCCTGAATTGTTCTACTAATTTCTTTGTGTGGTTATCAGCTTATCTTGCATCTTGTTTAGCTTCCTTATAATCAATTTTCTGAATTCATTATCTGACATTTCAGGGATTTCATTTTGTTTAGAGTCTGTTGTTGAAGAATTGGTGCTCCCCTTTGAGAGGTAACACTGTTTTTTGTTGTTGTTGTTGTTTGTTTTTCATATTTTCAGAGTTGTTTCTCTGGCTTTTTCTCATCTGGATGAACTATGACAGCTAATCTTTATGTGTTCCTTTGACATAGATAGTGTGTATGTACAGGCTTTCCCAAGAATTGTTTATAATAGCGATGTAGAAGAATTGTGGGCTGGCTTACTGCCTCCTGTGAGGCTGTGGTGGTGGGGCCTCAGGAAACTTAACTTGTTCCTCAGTGGTGTGTGCCACTGTTAGCAAATTATCTGTTTTGTTGCATAATTCAACCTCCAGGTCTGCAGGTGGTGTATGGGTAATAACTGTCTACTGTCGATGAGGATGGGTGTTTACTCGATCCTTATTTATTGGAAGAAGTGCTCTATTGTCTTAGTAGTGAGCTCATCTGCAAAGCACTATGGTCTGAACTTCCAGTTCATACTTATCTTTGCCAAGCACCATTACGGGGCTGTTTGCCATCTCCTCCTCTGTGAAATCTGGGGTGACCTTTGCTGTTCTGATGAATATGTTATCTTTCTTGAATTGAAGTTCACTGTGTTGAGTTTTCCACACTATTTCACAGTGTTCTGACACATGAGGCAGCTGAAAACCTCTAATCTGCCATCTTGTTAAAAAGCCAGTGAAAAATTTTTAAGAAGAGAAATTTTCCTCTAAATGTAGCTTTAAAACTTCTCTTATGTTTTATTTGTAGTTTTTCAATGGCATAATTTTCTAAATAATGTTTATTTGTAGGTTTTTCTATGTCTCCAACCAAAAATTTTAAATGTAATATAAACTTCTATTTTTGTTGTATTGCCAAAAATATTATACCTGAACAATTTCTGATTCAGAGAATATTTTTAAGGAATTTTAATGGTTTAATATCTGAGTAATGTTTCATAAGTATTTGGCATGCGCTTGAAGTGTAATCTCTATAAGGCACAAAGCTCAAATTTTAATTAGTTTAATCTTTATTATCATAATATCCATTTACTCTATGGTTTTCGCTTTCAGTTTTTAGTTTTTCTAATGTTGAAAAAGCAGTCATGTTTTACACTCTACCCTATCACAATTGTGTTTTTGAAACCATCTAATTTTATTACTGATAATTTACTTCGTGTCTGTTTGACAGTTTGTAGGAAAATGGTTAATGTAGATGCCTATTTATAGGCATCTTCTATCACACACATTGTTTTCTGAAAACATTTGTAAAAGTAAAGCAGGTTTTTCTTCCCCTAAAGAGCTTGAAAACCCTTAGCAGAATTATGTGGGAAAATACTATTTTTTCAAAAGTTTATCATGATTATGTTTATTATAAAAAGTGGTTATAATATTCATGAAATGGTATTTTCCTAAACATTTTGTCTGAATATCTGTTAAAAAGAAAGAAAGAAAGAAAGAAAGAAAGAAAGAAAGAAAGAAAGAAAGAAAGAAAATCAGTCTATAGTTGAGAAACAATTTAGATAATATTTAAGGAGGCTGTTAAAAGTCACTTTTAAATGGACTTTTTCATAAATCTTGATACTGATTTCTCCTAAATGGAAAAAGAATCAAAATTCTTCCACATGCTGTCTAAATTTTGTAAAGCTTGAATAGTAACTGTCAGAAAAGATTATGTATTTTGTGAATACACAAAGAACAAACTAAAGGATGAAGGTCCCTGTGCTGCCACCTCCCTGGTGTGACTCATCCTCACACCCTCTTTGCAGCCTGCCACCCAACTGTGCAAATGTTAAAGACACATATATTCAGGGCAGAATGAAATCTATGAGACCCATCAGTTAATGTTTATTAATACCCAAGATACACTGGGTCTGTGCATGCAGACTGCAGTGACAGGTACAATAGGTGACAGAAAGCCAGAAGAAAGAACACCAGAGAACTGGTGCCCAGAAAGCAGTAGAACTGGTATTATGACAGCTTCATGTGTCTGAAAACAAGTGTGGTCATTCAGGGTAAAATCCAGTGTCTCTTTAGTTGTCTTGCTCTTGTATCAATAGCATACTGAACGTTGTCTAGCAAGTTGCACAGGCTTAAATTCCCTAATTTTTAGTGCAAAATGTGGACAAGGGCGAGGGAAATTTCCTGATGCTTTCCCATTAGTAATGTAAGATTCCACAGAAGTAGTAGGACTTTAGGACTTGTATGCAGAGAAAATAGAAAACAGAAAGTTTCTTTGCTATAGGAAGAGGGCTCTAGACATGAGAGTATAGCACTGAAAAAAGCTGTTAACATTTTTACTGTAGGGACCCAAAGAAGTTTTTAATCACTAATTAAAACACAAGTAGATTTATCTTTAGGGTTACAAAAAATTAATCAGGAAGTTTATCATAATAAAAAATGGGGAATTGAGCATCAAGACCTTCATGCATGTGTGTTCACACACAATGCAGGAACATAAAGGGACATTTAGCACCGTGTTGCACTTTGGTTAAGGAAAACAAAATAAGTAATAAGACCTGCCATCTTTCTATAATTCTGTAATTTTTGAGAATGTCTTTAAAGTTCTCAGAAATCTCTTCAGATACTATCAACAGATTGAGTTCCACAAAGAAAACTTACATTTCATTGCAAATTATAATAAAACATTTTAACATCCATAATGTGTCATTTATCTAGGAAAAGCCTTTCTGTGACTTATTTTAAATTAATGTGTTACTTTATAAAAATGTATCTTTCAATTTATAGAGTTCTTATTTGTCAAAGTAGCTTTATTTTATGTGAAATTATTCACAGTAACTTCCTAAAATTCCTGCATCATTGCATTTTGGTTTCCATGGTTTTTAGTCTAGAGTTAGGGCCACTAGACAATCTTGAAAATGCCACTCTGCAGCTGCCAGGCTATAGGATTGCTTTGTTTTGTTCTGCTTTGCTTATTCCACTATATCAAACAAGAAGAATGAATGTTAACTGTCTTAATGATCAATGTGGATCCCCACATAATTGAGTAGAAGCTTGCAAATGGTAATAACCAAGAAAATGGTAAAAACAATCAAATTAACCATGCTTAAATCCAATTCAAAAGTCAGCTCTGTGGATTTCAGGGATAATTTCTTACATGCAAATATCCTTTTCTACTCACATCTGTCTTGAAAGGCAATCCAAGGTGTTCTTCCCCCCCCTCCCCCCCATTCTATGGAGCTATCTACAATACTCTGGATAAATCTATGTTTAAAAATTTCTAACTCTAGGGGATAATTATACAACGATTCTTTCTTCCTTTCCCTGTTCAGATCCAACTGGGAGGCAGTTCTTTGTCTGTCAATCTCTATTGTCCCCTTCTTCTGTAAGAGAAGCTCAAGTTTTTAGCCGGGCATAAAATAATGATTTCATTGTCTAGTTCCCCTCACAACAACTAGCTGTGGCAAGTATCTAAATTCTGCTAATGACTACATAAGAAGAAATGGTCACATCAGAAGGTGTCCTCATCTCTGTCCCATGTTTTTCCTCCTGCTGGCTGGAACACAGGCTTGATTTAAACCCTACTTTGATTAAACCACTCTGTATGAGTTTGCTAGGGCTGGCATAATATAATGCCCCATACCAGGTAGCTTAAACAATGGAAATTTATTTTCTCACAGTTCTGGAAGCCAATAGTCTGCGATCAAGGCGTTGGTGGGATGGATTTCTTCTGAAGCTTCTCTCTTTGGCTCGTAGATGACCTTCTCTTTCTGTCTTCATGTGGTCTTTTCTCTATGCATTCCTGTGACCAAACTTCTTCCTCTTAAAAGGGTACCTGTAATTATTGTATTATGGACTCATTTTACCTTAATTACCTCCAAATACAGACACATTCTGAGGTACTAGAGGTTAGTATTTCAACATGAGAATTTTGGAGTGACACAATTCAGCCTGTAACACAGTCTTTTTAAAATTTATAACCAAACATATTCCTAACAGATACAATGGATACATAATTACAGCTCAAATCTTAGGATTACTAGATGGCCTGGCTTAGATGTGTGGACACCTTAGTCTTCTTAGGACAGTTTTACTCACTAATACTGAGTTCCCACCTAAACCTGTGCACACACCTCCCCTCTAAGTGAGAAAGCCTGCCCTGCTAAGCTTATTATTGCAAGGCAGAAAGCAAAACAGAAATTGTACTTCTTGTGTTCCAAGAAAGAGATCAAACCTGGAAGGTACTAAACCACATGTGTGCAGTTTCTTCTTTCAAACCCACTTAGCAGATTACTCATTCACCCCATCCTCTGATAAAGTGATAAAGCAATGAAGAGAGGTGGTAAAACCTTGGATATCAACTAATTGACAGTTTTCTACATGGAAACATGAAGCTAGGGGAAGTGACATTTTGCCTAGTAGCAATGCTGAATAAACTACCTCTCACATGCTTGCGATTACTGATATTCATTCATGTTAGTTTGCAATTATTTTTCTATTAAGGACTGATCACTTATTGTAAATTGGAAGTCTTCAGCATGTAGCATATATATTTACCGAAGTTCTTACTGATTATTTATTCAAACTGTCGCTTATAGCAGAGACTTTTAACCAGGCACTTTAAAAGATTACCATTTGGGAAACTTTGTAAAATTGGGAACACCTGAGATGGTGTATTAGAGGACTAGGCCCTAGTGCATAGGGAGCGGAGCATGTGAAGCCACTTGGAAATGATGCGCTCTCAGAATTTAGTTTATCTGTTGGTACAGGCCTCAGCTTAGCCAACTGTGGTCACTGTGACCAATCCAACCTTCTGCCTACTTTTGCAAATGGTTTTAGTGGAACCTTTTGTCCATGTAGTGTGTATAGTTGTTTTTGCGCTAAAACAACATAGTTGAGCCATTATGAAGAGATCACTTATCCAGAAAGCTTGAAATGTTTATTTTATGATTGCATATAATTTAGTTATTCATAGAAAATTTGAATGGACTAATTCAGATATGAACTAATGCATTCTACATTCCTTCACAAACTAAGGGTTTTGTCCTTATATGTAAATGTTTTGCTATGCCTAGAAAATTGTAAGATATCTCCTCATCCAGGCTAAGAGCCAGTGTTCTAGTTGAGATACTATTATATCAGTTTATTTCCTGTGCACTCTGATGAAAAAAAGGTATTGATATGTTTTTTAAGTAAGTCAACAGGATAACTAGTGAAATATTTTCTCAGTGTACTATTTAGGATAGTTATTCACTAGCATGTCTCAGTTTCATTAATATCACATGCAAACTAACTCTCAGACATCTGTATTTTAAATATATTTATGAACATAGCCTGATTGTTTTCTAGTGCATAATAAAAAAAACTATGAAGTAATTTAATTTGGATTACTCAATTTTATTTTATATTAAATGAAAGTTCTTTAATTCGTCAAAATCTATTCGGAGTTCAGTCAGTAGTATTGATTATGAAAGATAAGCCTTCATTTTTAGTTCAGAAATCTGAATAAAACTTCTAATTGCTTCTTAATGAAATAAAAATGAGATTTAGTGTTGTGCTGGAAAGCGTGCTTCTCCCACTGGACTAGAGAGGGCAAACATTTGTAATTAGAGACACGAAAGTCTTTCTCATTCTCTTGAATATATTGTGTGACATTACATGGTAATTATAATATGAGTGTGGATTAAACATGATTGTAAGTGTCATTTATATTTACCACAGTAGGATGCAACTTATGGGCTTGCAATGACAGAAATGCTTATGTTTATGCATAGGTGACAATGTTAAGCCTCTGAAACTGGAATCCTGGAGTGCTGTAAGAGTTTATTATCATCTCACATTCAAATACTTACTGTTTCTATTATCACTGGTGGTTTTCCATGGTAACCACTACCTGAACACAATTTAATTACATTATTCAGCAATTTAAATTAAATTAAGTTAATCCAAGATGGGTTGTTTAAAGAAGGATATCATGCTGCAGTGTATCAATTAGCATATTAAAATAATTTTTAACTCTAGAAGTCCCACAAGAAACTATATTACTGGGAATCATTGTAATGTGTAAAAAAGAAAAAAAATAATGAAGTGTGTTATTGATTTGCTTTCTCTGTTATTATATTCTGGCAGTATGAGATAAACTTTTATTGATCTACTGGTTTTATATTCTCTATTTTCCCTATAGACTGTTGTATCTTTACTTAGCATGAGTTAATAAAGCTATTTAAGAAAAAGGTGTATAGCCTTTAAATTAATTAATTCTCTTTTTAGGACTGTAAATGCAAAGAGTACACAGAAGGGTGACTATCACAGATTATTAATGGTAACAAAAAATTTGCACCTGTTAGTCTGCTTGGAGTTCTTGATTTTATTACTGAAAATACTATATTGTGAACCCCTTTGGTCACGAGTAGATACTTTTGATACAAGTCATATATCATCTGTGTATCCAATGTGCCAATTTACACCAGAGAATCATTGTGTTAAATATATCTGGCTGGAATCCAAACGTTTCTGGTTGGTGATCCAATCTCAGCTGGAGAGTTGCTCACATGATTACTTTCTGACCCTCAGTCTAGACTTCAGGGCTCACTAGCAGTCTTCTAACCCACCAGAGTCATGTTTGGTTGCCTTGTGAGACAAATCTTCCATTCTGGGTAAATGAACTCAATTAACTTCTCCTTTATCAGACTTCTTGGTTTCAACCTTAGTAATTTGGCACAGGAAACTCCATTTTCCCAGAATCTTTATCATCTAATTTACATTTTAACCCCCTTCAAAACCCAGCACAAATCTGTTGACCTACAGGATATATCTATAGACACCACAACTCATTTTAATCCATTCAGCATTTAATGAACTTGGAATTTTATTGATTTGTTGTCTGTGAAATATATTTCAGTTTTTAATGCATTCTTCTTTCAGGTTGTAAGTTTCTAGCTCTGAAAATATGAATCAGCATAGTATCTACCCCGTTGATAGTGCCACTAGAGTATCTTTAAGAAATGCATGAAGCAAACATTTTGCTTGTCATAGGTACATGATTAATGTTGTTGACTGAAACCTAGTATCTGTTGCAAGGTGAATTTTCATTTTGATATATGCAGAAGATTTTGATCATTTTGATATATGATTGCAGATTTTCATATTCACTACTGATTAAAATCTTGTGTGTAGGTATGATGTAGGCTGAGTTTCTTTGTCATAATACTACCAACCTATAGTGCTGAGCTCATCCTGTGAGATGAGCTTTTACAATGCACGTCTTCTCACATGGATACCAAGCGCAGGCATCATCTTGTAGTAGTATCTGGATAAGTACCTCGAGAATGAAGCTTTATTTGTAGCCACATGAGTGGAGACTTTCAGAGGGGTGTAATAATGTATTCCAACGCCAATCTCCAGGACATTTGTCTTATTCTCAAACTGTCTTATTTCTATTGGTGTTAGACTGTATGTATTGGATGAGTTAATAGCTAGGAACTAATGCATGAAATTTTCACATGTATCATCCTAAATTAATAAACCTTGGTGAAATTATAAAGGAACCAGACTTTCGTAGTAACTGGCAAAGTTCTGTTTAACTTAGTGTCCAGGAAGAATGAATGAAAATGGACAGGGCAGACTGATCATATCAAATAAGAAATTTCAATTCTAATCCATTCCAGTCAATTGACTCATCTAAACTTTCATTTATTTGTACACTATTATTACCTTATTTGACTAAAAATGCAATCTAGAAGTTAAGGTTATTGCAGAATGTTCTGATATAAAAACTCTGGGCAAATTAGTGACTGATTGGTTTAGAATGAAATGTTCTATTCTGTTATGACTTGCCTACTTTTAGATAGAACTAGAAGAGGTAATAAAGCAGGCAACATCTTCTAATCTATATGTTGTCCTTCAAAACATTACTGATTTTAATATTGCAACCTGTTACTATACTTACAATTTATTTATCTCCTGTTTATTAACTACTTTTTCTTAGCCCAGACAAAACAAAATTACACAAACATACCCCAAAAATCAACAACATTTTACTGACACATAAAATGTATACTCCATTAATTTGCAGTCTATTTTGTTAAGAACACTATGAAGCAGAGTTTACAATAAAAATATAGAACAAAAATTATATAAAATGGAAAATGCAAATATATCAAATTATAGTTTATGTGATTGAGCATAAAATTTAGCTCTGAGCTTCTGAATATAAGACAAGTATGGAAAAGGACTGCTGTGTAATTCTTATAGTCGGATGTTATGAAACACATAAATCATTGAAGAAATGTTGAAGTTTCTGGCACTAAAGTTTAAAAAGTAATATATTACAAGGATCCAAAAACAAGAGTTGGGGACAGTCAAAAGAATAAAAACAAGAGTTAGACACAATAAATGGTAATATCTGAACAATGGATTTGTGAAAGATACAATAAATTCTTCATAAATATATTTTACCTATTGATTTGTAATGAAAGCTAAAAGCATATGATTACATTAATACTGAATGAAAGCATGATATTATTTGGTTTGTGTGTATGTGTGTGTGTGTGTGTGTGTGTGTGTGTGTGTGTGTGTGCACCACCTGATACCAAGATCAAGCGTTAGAAACCTGGTCTTTAACAGATAAGAGATAGTGTGTTTTTAAAATCACTTTGTAAATGTACATGTTTTCTTGCTTAGGCCTTTGGCAGGTTCTGGAAAGAAGTCAATTCAAAACTTCCTGTCCATAGACTAAGGTGCAAACAAGATGCAAACCTGCTATGTTGCTGATAAGATGAGGTGATAAAAGGTTAATGGAATAGATTGTGGTGATTGTCTTGTCTTTAGACTCATCAAGTTGTCTACATTAATTACATAACACTTTTTGTATGTCAAAAATTTAAATAAAAATGTTAAATTTGAAAGAATATATTTACATTCTAGTCAGATACATCACAAGCCTTTTATTTGCTCTTCTAAATCTTATTTCCATTCCAGTCTTTTTTCCCCATCAGCCTGAGCACCATTCTAGTAAATCCTAATAAACCTGGGCATTTCTCATATTCTTCCTCCATGCTCCATCCATTTCCCCAGTTACATACATATTAAGGCCCAGTGAAAATGCTTAATTCTCCTTGAGTAGAGGATAATGGGAGGAGATGAGTAAAAGTCAGTGGTTTCCAATAAGAAATCCCCCTGTAGGAGAGGGAACAAAGCTGTAACTATCATCCATTAGCACTTTTGAACCAAATAAACAATCCATCATTTTAATGTTTAAGAGGTAAAATAGGCCCGGCTTGGTGGCTCAGCCTGTAATCCCACGCTTTGGGAGGCCGAGGTGAGTAAATTGCCTGAGCCCATGGGTTCGAGACCCGCCTGGCCAACTTGGCGAGACCTCATCTCTACAATAAATCAAAAAAATTAGCCGGGTGTGGTAGTGCGCGCCTGTAGTTCCAGCTACTTGGAAGACTGAGGCGGAAGGATCGCCGGAGCCCAGCAGTTTGAGGCTGCAGTGGCCCGGAGCAGCCACTGCACTCCAGTTTGGGCAACTGAGTGAGACTCCAACTCAAAAAAAAAAAAAAAAATAGGTAAAATATACTGGTATTGCTCCATGTATTCATTAGATAAAATTTAAGTGCTTTTTACAGAATACTGGGCATTTGACATCCTAATATATATTTTTTTTTCTGTATGAGAGACATGGAGTTAGTCTGAGTTATTAAATCATATATGTTTTGCAGGGAAAAGTATAGAAAACAGTTTTTATGTAACTTTGAAGATCCAGTAATAAAAATTTGTATGGTAACTGGTTCAACTGGAATACACTGTCAGTGGAAGAAATTCACTCAGTTATGTCATTATTATGAGGTTGCTCTTCTGAAGATCAGATGAAGAAGGCATTTAGATGGGCACCTTCCTACCTGAAGGATTATCTTAAAAGTCTCATCATCATCGTAGCCTTCCTACACCTCACTATTAGCATCAGAAGGTGCTTAAAGATAAAGCAATAGCAAGGTTACCTAAATCTGGTTTGTAGCACCCTAAAGAAACTCAGTGGCAATGTCTTCAAGGATTTAGGTGGATATCAGGTACATAGCAGAACTTTCCCTGCTCCTACTTTCAGCAGAAATTCCTTCTTTAAATGCTTTACTTCCTCTCTTTTTCTGTGATATAACCTAAGATACTTAGCTTTGAAAATACATGCAAAATAAACTTGAGATTAATGAGCCCAGTATTGAGACAGCTATGTTCTATTTCAAAAGTTTAAGTCTCTAAGACATAGACAAAAGACTAGGAGAGGAATTATTAGCAAAGCATGAGGTTTGTTCCAGATTCAGTAGATGGTGCAAATAAATAATTAGCTATGTTAGTGGATGTTCATATCAGGCATAAAATAAATATTTGTTGAATGAAATGGACATTTATCATAGACTTGGCATTCAGGATTGTTTTATAGTTTTCTTCACCTTTTCAGTTCAAAATTACAGTACAAAAACTTTCATTATGCCCCAGTTTCTTCATCGGTAGTATTAGAAGTATCTGTTTCCTCTAATGGGTGATTGTAGCTCTGTCAAAGTATCAATGTAAGGCATCTGGGAATTATTATTGAACATAGTTGATATATTTGTTCTTAAACATAAAACATAATTTTAATTAACAATATACTTTAGATAAAATATAAAAAATATTGTGAAGCATAATATAAACAATGTTTTTGCTTTTGTGGCAGAATCAGGTTGTTATTGTTTTTCTTAAGCAACATGCAATACAATTTAGAATCACATGTAATGATCCACTGAATGACTTCATGTGTCTGTTTACACCAAGGCAAAATAACTAGAATTGGTAGATTCAAACTGAGAAAAAGTGCACACATACACGCAAACATGGAATATATACAAAGAAAATAATACATAAACTCTTCAAGGAAGAAGCTTAGAGTGGGACCTATTCATATACATGCTAAGCAAATATTTGCAATTTTGGAATACAGATTTGCTACCTGATAACAGAGTTTTCCTAATATCTACTACGCCAAGGGCTGATCTCTGAGTATGGATTGTCTTTGCTCAGTCTCCCCAGAAAACCCTTCATTTCTCTGATTAGACTTTCCTAGTGCCTATAGGCTGTCTTATTCTTCCCTTTTGACTGAACTTGCTCTAACATTCAGCACCTGCTCTAACAGAGCAGAGGCTTCTCACATTAAGATTCCTCAATCTACTGTCCTTCCAAGGATCTTAAACATCAAGTCTAACCCTGCCCCAATATAACCAGATAAAACTGATTCCCACAAGCGAAGATGCAAGGAGCATTCTAATTTAACAGAAACTTCAAGTAGTTAGTTAATTGCAGGTTAACTTGCAATTGTTCAGCCTGTCTTTTGGGGGGATTCTGTGATTCAAAGTAGTTTATTTTATAAGATTTCAAGGCCTAATTCTAAATGAGTTACATCTACAGGGATTTGCTTGAAAACTGTATTTTTCATATTATTTTAGAACAGAAAATGTTATTAGCCAAGTGGAAAACAGTTAAGTGATTCTTATAAGCATGAAAAATACTAAATGAAAAATAAATGTAGCTGATATTATACTCATCAGACTATCCATATTTGCACTTTTAAAATATGACAGATTTGATTTAAGTACAGTAACTTTGAACACTGGTTAGGCAGATTTTATTTAAATCATTACACAGAACACATTTTGAAAATTTAGAATAAAAAAGTTTATGTAAATTAAAAGTTTGTTATTTTATATAAACTTTCTATTCATTACTAGTATTTGGAAGTTTTAAGTTTACAAGGTACGATTCATTTATTTAAAATAGTTATCTTCTTTCAACGACAATAGCAAAATTATCGCCTTTTATTTGAATGAGTTAAACAGATATTTCTGAAATAATCATCAACTAAGCCTTCTCTAATTCACAGATTAAATAGGGATAGCTCCAGATAAGCTAGAACTTTGAACTAGAACTTTGAAAACTTTGTAAACACACCCTCCTCCCCCGCACTCACAGGATGAAAGGAAGCAATAAGATGAATGAAAAACCAGAAGTTACCCTGCCCACACAAAGGTTAAATATTTGGGACTTTTTTTCAGAGATATCAAGTAAATTTACAAGATTATGTGATTTATCTGAATTTACAATAATCTGAGTCTTCTGCTCTGCAGTTTATTTTAAAGAAATGGTTGTTACCAGGAATCATGTTAGAAGTGGAGAACATTGGGAACCATCTGGAGAATGTGAAGGAAAGAGGTGATCTTGGAGGTTTAAGTGTGGAGGGAGTGGATGGGATAAGATGGCGTGCCTCTCAGCAGAAGGGAAAGCAACAGATACTGGGGAATGGGGAGCCCATGGAACAGAAGGTGGGAGGGATGGAGTCCGCAATAGTTTTTGAGAATTTAGCTGCAAATATAGCAAAGAATTAAGACCTACAATGTTTAAGGCTGAAAAGAGCATTTATTTGCAAAGGTAATAAAGATTTGTATTTGTTTATTATGATTGACAGATGGAAGCTTTCTAGAAATAAAGAATCAATCATGAATATTTCCTTTTGATAGAAAAACTAAGCTACAGTGACTTTCTGTCAGAGAATCTGGGTTGTGACAGTTTTGGCTTTTCTAGGACAGTACTCTGAGAATTTCCCACCTGAATCTCTTTGTTTAGGGGAGGAAAAAGGCATTAAAGATGCAATAGGTGGTTTTAACAAATGTATGTAAATTACATTATGATGAAAATTGTGTCTCAAAGATTTTTCTCATTAAGAGAAGGGCCAACATCAGTAAGTATAAAACACTTCATGTCTGCAGTTTGATGTATTCACTGTATTAGTGCCACTTAAGCTACCCTGTGAGCTAGCGATAGCATTCTCTTGGTCTGTGTGATCAACTGTCTCTAATTATGGTATCAAATCAGTAGAAAGGATGTGCACTGCCTTCTTAATATTTAATTAGATTTTTAAAATTAGCATTCACTGATAGCAATGTAGGCATATTACAGTTGCTAGAGCTAATCAAGAGACCCTGTGGGGCCTAAAGGTATGCTTGACATTAGCCACGGTGATCTGTTTTGATATCTCTTTACCAATGTCTTCTTGTAGAGTGTGTCGAGTACATCTAACAGTGCTTCTAATGTATGTTACTCCCCACCCTCAGATATTTTTCATTGCCCTTCTTTTGAGGGGGTACTTGGGGATGTGAAAAATGCTAGCAAGCAGGGTTTGCTCCTCACAGGCACCATTTTCATGTTCATCCAGCAATCTTAAAGCAGAATTTCTCACTTAAGTGATGGCTATATTTCTGTTTTCCATGAGACTTGGAGTTTATTTGATATTCATTTTAAAAAGCTGGAGTTTTTAGACAGGAAGACAAAGGAAGCCAAACACTCGAGGCAGAGCCATGTTTGTACTGTTGTTGGTTCTGAAGTTCTCAAAATGAGTACTTCAGTAGATGGGATAAAAGGGGAGATTATAGATGCCTTGGTTGTTCCCATAAATTTTGCAAAAACTCTGAATATCTGAAATGGAACACAACAATTGCTCTACTGGGGAAAGAAATGCCATTCCTGCTGTAAATCTTTACTGTCCAGATCTTCGCAACCCATTTGTCAGTCTATTCCTTTCTATAACAATTTTAACTCTGAAAAAATATCCCAAGGGCTGAAAACTTATTAAAACTCTCTGTGTGCAGTAAGTATGCTGCCTTGGGTGCTCTACAGAGCTGCAGAAAAGAGAGGAGGGTGTTCTTACCTCTGGGGGCAGTAAATCTAATGAGAGCCACAGGGAAATGAAAAGGGCTATGTGTATAAGACACGCATTGACCACGCGTTAATAAAGACACCAGCATTCATAAAATAGGTTGAATGAAAAGTAGCTGTGTTACACCAAGAATCAGACATATGCTAGCCCTGCTACCGCCTCTAATAACTACTATTCAATCCTCTGTGTACTCTGTAATTTATTTGCCTTATTCTATTAAATTGCACCACTAGATAGTATAATCATCAGTTGACAGAGAAGAAAGATAGGATTTTTAAGGGCATTTTCACTTAACAAATGTCACTTAGCTAGTTTATCCTCAAAGCTGGATTTGAACCCAGGCTGTCTACTGACTACGGCATAATGTTTCTACAGTATGCATCATTCACAATCAATAAATATAAAATATACATCAAGGTGGTTCTTGTCAGTTCACGATAAAACTTTGTGAATTAAAGGATGGCAAAGTGATGTCTAGCTTGTTTTATGGTAGACAGCCAGGACCTGCCAGAAATATCTTGCAGTACTTAAAAAGTTTTATTAATATTAATGTCATCTTGGAACCATTCTTAATAGTAAATGTTAATTGTTACATGCTATATTGGCATTTGTAATGTCATCGGTCTTTTAATGTACATGATTATGGTATGTCTAGCTTCCTATTGAAAGTGCTAAGAACTAGCATGTCTATATTCCCTCAGTGCCTACCACAATACTGAGCACAAAAAAGTTCCTAATATATGTTGCTAGACCAAACTGAATTGAAAACAGAATATTACAAAAATCTCTAATCCATCCAGCAACAGCAAAGTTAATTTGGGTATCACATAGAAATCCTATGTTAACTCTCTATAAGCAATACATAATAATCATGATGTTAAAAATATGTTTACCTAATAAATTTAGATCAGTAGTGATTAGTCTGGATTGAACAAAGATCTTTAACTCTCTCTTTTTTTTTTTTTTTTTTTTTTTTTTTTTTTAATTTTTTAATTTTATTTTATTATGTTATTGTGGGGTACAGTTAGGGGTTAGGCATACAAAAATATTTCGTTCAGGTACCCTTGTTGATAAGAGGTGTCTCCCCATCCTC
>CAUYQG010246690.1:0-78331 GCA_963574415.1 Tarsius wallacei | reverse complement strand
TGATACTCAGTTCTTTGTTTCTATGATAGATCACTCAGTATTATAGACTCTAAGTCCATCCAAGTTGCTGTGAAGTTCATAATTTTGTTCTTCTTTATGACTGCATAATATCCCATCATGTATATGTACCACTTGTACATTGTCTCAAGAATATACATATACGTGTATACATATATGTGTATGCATACACATGTATATATATTCGTGTATACATACATATATGTGTATACATATACGTGTAAGAATGTACATATACATGTATATGTACCACTTTGTACACTGACTCAAGAAAGGTCTTATGAGTGGCATCTCTAATGGGGACAAAGAAGCAGGAAAGGAAGTCAGCATCAGATAATATGGAAACATTCAAGAAATATTTCCATAAGAAACGGATGGATAATTAAGAATCCTGGCAGCAGGTAATTAAAAGAACATCAGCCCAATTCTTCCCTCTGTGAAGCTTTCCTGACTCACCTCTCATGAATCTGTTTCTTTTCCAAGGTCCCCTAGACAACTAATTATCTGTAACATTCATTAAATTGCTGTCTTAAGTTGTAATCTGTTTCAGGAGGCTATGGCCTGTCTGTCCAACTAAGACGTAAAAGGGATCCAAGATCTTGACCCACGTTTTCAGCTTGCTCTGTAAGCCCTTTTATAGTGACAACTTGAAAACTGAGCAATTATAGACAATCACATAATACTATGAAATTGAAACGATTACTGGTGGTCCTGAATTTAAATAAAGTAATGCCTTTATTTTTTTATTTT
This sequence comes from Tarsius wallacei, assembly GCA_963574415.1. Lineage (NCBI taxonomy): Eukaryota > Metazoa > Chordata > Mammalia > Primates > Tarsiidae > Tarsius > Tarsius wallacei. Next base: position 77,563 of record CAUYQG010246690.1, on the reverse strand, counting down.
TTATTTTTAAGAGTCCCTGAAAGAAGGGTCAGGTAGGATATGCAATTTTCCTTGCCTGATAACTCAAAAGCCCAGAAAGGCCACCGACTCAGAGAGCAGCAAAAAGAGAACGTTTTTTTCTACTCTCCACCCTCAAAATGAACATCAAAAGGAAAACAAGGTCATGGGAAGAGGCAGGGCAGGAAAGGATGTGATGCTTATGTGGGCAGAAGGCTTGGATTATCTTGGCTTTGGAGAAGAGATGATTAGAGTCAGAGACTGGGATCTCCCAGTTTGCCTTCTATATTTCCTTTCTACCCTGTATGATAACACACTGCTTAAAAAGATTAGCTTAGAGACATAAAGACCACCCTAGCTGGGAGAAGACATAAGATGCACACTCTTCTACATGAACATAACCAGACATCATCTGGCTATAGCATAACTCAACAGAGGACTTTGTTCTCAGGTTTTATTGATTCCTATGATATTCTGAAAAAAAAAAAAAAGTGAGGGTGTGACTAATTTTTTTTAGTGTCAAGATCAGGAAACTGAAACTCAGCATGGTGAAATGGTGAAAGAACTCCACTTAGCCAGCCAAGGCCCAGGCTCAGGCATAGCTCTGAAGTCTGGATGCCCAGCTGAGCTCAAAGACAATGAGGAAGACAGAAGAGGAAGAAAAAAGGGAAAGCAGAAGAAGGAAAAACCCTCTCTCATTGCCTTATATTAAATGGAAATAGGGTATTTCCAAATGAAAGCACAGACCACCTAGTCATCCTAAAAACAAGTGACTTCCAAGAAGATAACAATGAGATTCTACATTACTTCTGGATGTACAAGAACATGGTCCAGTGGCAAGTCAACACAGGCAAAGAACCGTAAAGAATGCATGAATTGGCCAGGTTCGGTGGCTCAGCCTGTAATCTCATGCTTTGGGAGGCTGAGGTGAGTGAATTGCCTGAGCCCGTGGGTTCAAGACCCGCCTAGGCAACTTGGTGAGACCTCATCTCTACAATAAATCAAAAAAATTAGCCGGGTGTGGTAGCGTGCACCTGTAGTTCCAGCTACTTGGAAGGCTGAGGTGGAAGGACAGCCGGAGCCCAGCAGGTTGAGGCTGCGGTGGCAGGGAGCATGCCACTGCACTCCAGTCTAAGAGACAGAGTGAGACTCCAACTCAAAAAAAAAAAGAATGTATGAATTACCTATAGGGTAGCCAGAACACAGAATGCTGCACAGTCACAAAAAATAATGTTTTTAAAGAAGATTCTATGACATGAAAAAAAATGCTTACTCAAAATGATAAGTGAAACAAATATCATGTAACTTAATATACAATATAATCCTCATTTTCTAAAGAAAAATATGCATAGAAAAGAGATTGGAAGGAAATCCACCAAAATGTTCATCATAATTCCAAGTAATAATTATTTTATTTTTATTATGCTTGTTTTCTCCAAAATATCTTGAAAAAACATGCATTACTTTTACAATTGAAAAAAATCTAAGCTAAAGGGGTTTCTATGTGTCTGCTTCACAATGAAAGGAAAAATAAAATAAAAACAGAAAATGTTACTTCTCAGTCCTGCCCCTGGACCTTAAAAATAACTACTTAGCTTACCAAGAAGATGATGCTGAGAGCTCTTGAGACCATGAAGAGAGAAGACATGCTCCTCGGTTCTTATGGTCTTTTGAATACTGTAGACAATTCAAATTAATTTATAACTTAAAGTTCCACAATGAGTAAATGTTGAGAAAAGCTGGATATAGAACCCAAATGATTTGTAGAGAACAGGGAAAAGGAAGAAAAAGAAAACAAATCCCCCAAAAAGGACTGGGCTTAAAAGCAAAGAAAAGTAGGATCGGGTAGAAAAACTAAGAGATCAGAAAAAGTCCAGTATTGTAAAGAAACAAGATGAAAATGGAAAAACTAAAGATACCATCTTAGAAGGAAAATTTAAATGTTATCCTAATTTTAAATAAAAATAGTGCTCATACAAACAAGGAGAAATCCAAAGGAAAACAAAGACAAATAGGAAAAAATCAAAGCTAGTCCTGCAAGAAGGGAGGCTAAAATCAAAAGCACCCACTCTCTCTGGACAAGCGAGGCAAGAAGCAGAATCAGAATAGCACAATGGAAATACTGACCTGACGCAAGCACAGGAATATATGACTGCAGAAAGCACGAGCCATTAATTCCTTGCATAAGCACTAGGTCTTTAGCTTACCAATATGACTGCCACCTTCCTACATGCAAGGCAGCAGAACATGATGATGTGAAGAGATTATGGGAAGCTGGCTGCCTAGGCTTGAATCCCAATTCTCCCATCAACCAGCTGTATAACCTTGAGCAAACTGCTTAACCACTCTGCCCATGCTCTTATCTACAAATGGGGATGATAAAACCAGTACTCATTTCAATGGGTTACTGTGACGATTAAATAGGTTAATATAAGTAAAGCAATTACACAGTCCACGGGCATGGTTAGTTTGAATTAGTTATAATTTTTTTTATTATTGCCGTGAATCTTATAAGAAATTGATACCTCGTCAGCCTGCACAACATTGGTGTGTTTAGTTTCTCCTGAGACTAATACACTTTTCCAAACTACTGTTTGCATAATGCCTGATGAGTTATATTAATAACCCTCTCCTATTCTCAGAGAGACGGCCTGCAGTCAAGTAAAAAGTAACCGGTCTAAAATTATCAACTAATGTTTAAATTATCAAATGAATGACTGAACTGGCACCCAACATTTGTGTGATGGCACCATGTATAACAATCAGCTTTCATGTGAGAAAAAAATGCAACCAGAAAATGGAAGGTTCAGACTATCTATTATCATTCTATTCTAGGGGGATCAATATTAGTATCACTATTGGCTGGCTGACTAGACTCTATGCATTTCCTAATGTGATAAAACATGAAGTACCCAACATCACTTATTATGCATCCTAAATAAAAAATATATAACTTGAATCCATTTGGGCCTTTAGAACCCACTTTCAATTTATAGGAAATACAGGATATAGGCAGAAGCTAAAAAACAACACAAGTAAGCAACCGGAAAAATCTGTATGGGAGATTTTACAGGACAACTGGCCTGGTCTCTTTAACACATCAGCATCACAGTAAGGAAACAAATTAAAGGAGACTTAAGGGCTTGAACAAACCAGTTGTCAAGGACATTTTCAGGGCAATTAGGGAAATATGTACACGACCTGGGTATTAGATGAGATGAAAATGTACTGAAATGCAAAGGTGAAGATCTTGACTAAATAGCAGATTATAGCTGGGCACAGTGGCTCACGCCTGTAATGCCAGCACTTTGGGAGGCTGAGGCAAGAGGACTGCTTGAGTCCAGGGGTTTGAAAACCAGCCTGGGCAACTTGGCAAGACCTTGTCTCTACAATAAATCAAAAAATTAGCGGTGTAGTGGCACATGCCTGTAGTTCCAGATACTTGGAAGGCTGAGGCAGAAGGATCTCCTGAGCCCAGCAAGTCGAGGCTATGGTGATCATGAGCATGCCACTGCACTCTAGCCTGGGCAACAGAGTGAGAACACAACTCAAAAAAAAAAAAAAAAAAAGGCAGATTACAAAATAGTATGTACAACAAATCTGTTTTTAAATTGTATTTTTTCCTTCTGTGTTTTCTAATTTCCTACAGTACACATGCACTATAAAATGTAAAAAGATTATTTAAAAGACTAGAAGGTAGGGACAAAAGGAAGGAGAAAAAAATAAAGGGAGAGGAAAAGAAGAGAAAAAGGAGAAGCAAGGGGCAGCAAAAGGGGAAAAGAAGAAGAGGAGATGGGAGAGAAAGAAAAGGAGGGGGGGGGAAGGAGGGAGGGAGAGAGACAGCGACAGAGATTGAGAGAGAAAGAAGCAGGTTTTGAATTTGCCATCAGTAAAGCCTGGATTGTACCTACGTTTGACAGTACACTGGAAAGAGGAATAACTTTCCAATATACTGTTCATAGCAGTATTATTTATAATAGTCTCTAACTGAAAACTACCCACATGCCATCAACAGTAGAATGAATAAAACTGAAAGTCTTATGTCCCTTAGCTCAAGGCAAACTGGAACAGTTGATCACCTAAGGTGGTGTCCACAGTAGGGAAAATGGAATTTGAAGTTCAAAGCCTGCTAAGTTAGAGGGGTTTGATAAACATCTTGGGCTTGCCATGGACTTTCCATGGAAATAACAAAAAGGCCATGCCTTAAGTATATAGAATATGTTTCAAATTAAGGATGAAATCAAAATATGCCCACTTTAACCAAGCATAAAACCAAGCCCCCACAAGTTTAAGGTGATCAAGCAGTAATCTAATGGCCTACTAGAAAAAAACTTAACACTCTTCAGAAAAAGGTAAGCACAACTAGAGCCTTTATTATATGTCATTTACAATGTCCTATATGTAAAAAGTAAAAGAATAAAAAATTAGTAGACATGTTTAAAAAAAAGAAATGTGATCCACAGTCAAAAGAAAAAGCAATAAATATAACCACAGATAATGTAATGTTGGAAATACAAACAAGAATGTTTAAATTATTGCCAATATGTTTTTAAAATATTCATATGATAATTAGAAGGCTGAGGCAGGAAAATTACTTGAGCCCCAGAGTTCAAGTCTAGCCTGGGCTACATAGGAAGACTCTGTCTCTAAAAAGAAAATTTTAAAAATATCCATATGAAAAGATGGACATAGTGGGTAAAGAGATGGGAACTTGTCATTTCAGGAGAGATATGTATGTATATATATATATGAAGAACTAGCATCAGCAGTGGCACTACTTGAGAGGCAGAGGCAAGAGAATCCTTTGAGGCCAGGAGTTCAAAACCAGCCTGGGCAACATAACAAGATCCCTCCCATACCTAAAAAAAATTTTTTTTTTTAAATTACCCAAGTATGGTAGCATGTGCCTATACTTCCAGCTACTCAGGAGGCTGAGGCAGGAGGATTGCTTAAGCTCAGGAGTTCAAGGCTAAAGTAAGCCATGACCATGTCACTACATTCTAGCCTGGGTGACAGAGTGAATCCCTAACTTAAAAAAAAAAAACATGAAATCATAAAACTAAAAACTATAATATCTGAAATAAATTCATTGGATGGTATTTATAGAACAGTGGACTCAAAGATAGAATTTGTAAACTAAGGTACACAGGGAAAAAAGTTTGAAAAAACTAGACAGAGCATCCACAACCTGTGGGACTGTATCAAGTAGTTTAATACACATGCGATTGAAATCAAAGTAAGAGAGAAGGGAGAGATGGGACAGAAAAAAAACATCTGCCAAAAATGTTCCCAAATTGAGAAAAAAAAATACTATCTATAGGTTGAGGATATCTGAACATTGTATTATCCAAGCCAAATGAATACAATGAAAACCACACTTAGACTCTTGTCGTAGTAAAACTGCTGAAAACTGAAGATAAAGAAAAAAATATTAAAGGCAGCCCCCTCAAAAAGAAGATATATTACATTCAGGTAAGCAATAATAAGAACCTAATACCCATAGCTGACTTACCAGAAACAATGGAGACCAGAAGACAAAAGAATGACATATTTAAATTGTTGAAAGAATATGATCTAATTCATTTACATAAATTTTTAAAAAATAGACAAAGACCTGCATTGTATTAGAAGTCAGAATAGTGACTACCCTTAAGTTGGTAATGCCTAGAAGGGGGCATAAAGGAAGCTTATGGGATACTAGCAACATTCTTTTATTTATATGGGTGCTAATTACACAGTTGTGTTCAGTTTGTAAAACTTCATATGTGCACTCTCTCTAAATATTTTATAATTCCACTACAAGTTTAGTAAAAAAGGCTTGCAAAATAGACAAACTGATCAGAGAAAAATATACATTTAGGGCCTACCACATTATTCATAGTAGGCATTTTATGGGTAGTATACACGGCAGGCATTTTATGAAAGGTTGCTGTTATTATTGTCATTGTCGTCATCATCATCATCATCCTGTGGAAAGTTTTGGGAGATCTAAATAGACTAAAAAGCCCTAATCTCCCTGGAAGGGGCAGATCTTACTCCTCAATTGGATTTTTAAGCTCTTTTAAGCACCCAGCATAATGCTGTGTTTACAGTATTCACTAAAATATTTATTGACTGTGTGATATTCTAATTCAGGGTAGTATTCAAATACAAGGTTGCATTTGGACAGTTTTGTTTTCTGTCCTCTGCACCTCTTTCCCACATTCCATTTGTTAAACTGCTCCTCTTCAGGTTCTCTTAATGATTTAAAAAATTGAAGTATCATTATACCTTTGAGCGTTCTAAACATAGTACCTTGAGCTCTTTCAGAAAAGGCATATACCTAAGGACTAAAACACCAAAAAGGCAAACATACAAACTAACCTAAGCAAAAGACTGCAGACATTTTTGATGCACACATTCCCTTTGAGCTGCATCTTTCTAAGTCCAAAAAAAGCCTGGACCACCCAGAGAGAAGCCTCAAGGGACAGCATACAGATGTTGCTGACCTAGTGTCACAGAAACCAAAGCTTAAACACCATCAACAGCACTAGCTGCAAAGCTCCCTTCCGTGTTGGCTTTGGCAGCAAACCTGATGCCCCTTATCAGCAGAGATACCTTTGAAGTAGCTGGCAGCCTTCCATCCGCTACTCAAATAAGCTCAGCTTCATATCCTATTCTTTTCTCCAAAGAGGATCTTTTCATCAGATATGAGAGAATAAAGCTCAATTAATCAGAACAGATTTTTGCTACCAACAAGATAAATTGGGCAAGTGGAACAGTTGTCTGTAAAGCACCATACAACACAGTGAGTGACCATGTTATGATGTGGAGGAAATTCAATTAGTAACAGATACCAAGTTCAGTAGGAAAGGAGGGATATGGTGGATTGGGAAGAAAGGGAGAGTTAAATCTACTCCTTCTGTCAAAGAGTTAAACTCTTTCTCAAGAGGGCAGAACATAAGGACACAAATTTTGGAAAATCATTCTTTTTCCATTCATTCAATCAACAGTACCTACCAGAGACATTAAACTATACCAGCATTGTGGGTCATTTCTTCTTATTATTATTCATGACAGTAACACCAACCAACATGCCTCCTCACAGTATCATCACCTCTCTCCTCACATATACCAAACAACTGGACTCAAAGACTCCACCGGAAACCCTATCCTAGCTCAAAAGGACATCAAATAGATAGATAGCATGTACTGCTTTTAGTTTCAAATCTTGCTTATCCCCTTTTATGACCAGACTCATTTCCTTGGTCCCAAAGAAAATCTGACTATTGTGGCAATGCTCTTGTGACTGATTTACTCATGGTAAAAGGACATGTTTAACATTTACGGGCCCCGAAGAAAAGCTTTCATTTCTTCCTCAGCACTCTTCTTGCACTCTCTACTTCCTGTAGCATGAAGGAAGTCAGATTCACCCTGTCATCAGATTGATTTATCTGAATCTAAATTCACCCTTCATCCACCTAAAGTAGAAAATCAAAATGGGATGCCTAGAGAAACTGGCCTAGTTGCTTCAACATCATCTGTTGCAGGGGCAAACATAGTCCACATACAGATAGACAGGATCTGTCACCTGTCCTCTGTGCTCTTCAGTTTGCCCAAAACAGAAAACAGTGCAGCAGTGGTTCTCAAACTGGTTATATGCAACAGTCACCCAGGCCTTATTCCAGAGACTGATTCAGTTGTACTGGGGTGGGGCTTTGGCATGAGTATTTTTAAGTTATCTTTTAAATCAAATTTGTTGAGGCATAATTTACATACAATAAAATGTACACATTCTAAGGGTATAGTATAGTAAGACTTTGTCAAGTCATGATCAAGACTATGTAAAATTTTATAACCCTACAGATTCTTTTGTGTCCCTTTGCAATCAATCATCATCCCCAACCTGGTCCCAAGGCAACCACTGATTTATTTTCTATAACTATAGATTTAGACTTGTATTTTCTAAAATTTCATATAAATGAAATCACACCGAATATACTCATTGTGCTTAGCTTCATTTTATCAGTATAATTTTTTTTTTAACTTCAATTTATGTGGCATACCATCAGCATTCCCTTTTTTTCTTACTGTTGAGTAGCATTCATATATGGATATACCACAATGTGTTTTTTTCCAGTCATCTGTTATGAACATTTGGGCTGTTTCCAGTTTGGGCTATTAAGAATAAAGTAGGCTGGGCGTGGTGGTGTGTGCCTATAGTTCCAACTACTTGGAAGGCTGAGGCAGAAGGATCATCTGAGCCCAGAAGGTCAAGGCTGTGGTGGCTGTGAGTGTGCCACTGTACTCCAGCCTGGGTAACAGAGTGAAACTCCAACTCAAAAAAATAAAAGCCGGGCTCGGTGGCTCAGCCTGTAATCCCGCACCTTGGGAGGCTGAGGTGAGTGGATTGCCTGAGCCTGCGGGTTCATGACCCACCTGGGCATCTTGGCGAGACCTCATCTCTACAATAAATCAAAAAATAAGCCGGGCATGGTAGCACACACCTGTAGTTCCAGCTACTTGGAAGGCTGAGGCAGAAGGATCGCCGGAGCCCAGCAGGTTGAGGCTGTGGTGGCCGGGAGCGGCCACTGCACTCCAGTCTGGGCGACGGAGTAAGACTCCAACTCAAAAAAATGAAAATAAATAAATAAATAAATAAATAAAAAGTGGACTGGGTGCGGTGGCTCATTCCTATAATCCCAGCACTTTGGGAGGCCGAGGAGAGAGGATTGCCTGAGCCCAGGTTCCAGACCAGCCTGGGCAACTTGGTGAGATCTCATCTCTACAATAAATTAAAAAAAAAAATTAGCCATGTGTGGTGGCACACACTTGTAGTTCCAGCTAATTGGAAGGTTAAGGCAGAAGGATCCCCTGAGACCAGTGGGTCGAGGCTGCGGTGGCCATGAGTGTGCCATTGAACTCCAGCCTGGGCGACAGAGGAGACTCTGCTTCAAAAATAAATAAATAAATAAATAAAATAAAGCATTCGTTTCCTGTGGCAACTGTAACAAATTGCTGCAAACTTGGGGGCTTAAAATAACACACATTTATTCTTTTTTTTTGGATTTGGAGTCTTGCTCAGTCGCCCAGGCTGGAGTGCAGTGACACTCACAGCCACCACAGCCTCGACCTGCTGGGTTTCAGGCAATCCTTCCGCCTCAGCCTTCCAAGTAGCTGGAATCACATACGCGCACCACCATGCCAGCTAATTCTTTGACTTATTGTAAAGACGAGGTATCGCCAAGTTGCCCAGGTTGGTCTCAAACCACTGGGCTCAGGCCATCCTCTCACCTTGGCCTCCCAAAGTGCTGGGACTACAGACATGAGCCACCGTACCCAGTGTCATTTATTCTTTTATAGTTCTGGGAGTCAGAACTCCAAAACTAATTTCTCTAGGCTGAAACCAATGTGTCAGCAGGGCTGCTTTTGCTCAGGAGGCTCTCAGGAAGGATGTTTCCTTGCCTTTTCCAGCATCTAGAGTTGAAGTCCTTGCTTGTAGCCCCCCCTTCCTTCCTTCATCTTCAAAGCCAACAGCATAGCATCTTCTCCCTGTGCTTCCCTCGGCTTCCATCACATAGCCTTTCTCTCTTTTTCCTATAATCTCCCTCTTATAAGGATAGCATTTCGGGCCCACCTGGATAATCAAGCATAATATCCCCATCACAACATCCTCAAATAAGTCATACCTGCAAAATCTTATAAGCATATGGAAGAGTATTCACAGGTTTCAGGGGCTAAAACATAGACATCTTTTTTGAGGGGTGGAAGCATTATTCAGCCTACCACAAAAGTTTTATGAATATCCAGGTGTAAGTCTTTGTGTAGACATATGCTTTTATTCCTCTTGGGCAAATACCTAGAAATACTTGGAAATGCTGGGTCATATTTAACTTCATAAGAAACTGCCAAGCTATTTTCCAAAGTTGTGGTACCATTTTACATTCTCACCAGCAACATAACCATCTTCACTGACATTGGTATTGTCAGTTGTTTTAACTTTACCTAGTCAGTGTGTAGTATGTCTCCTTGTAGCTTTGATTTGTATTTCCCTGATGATTAAGTACATTGAGCATCTTTTCAAGTGTAGATTGGCTACTTATAATATTTTCATTAGTGAAGTGTCTTATCCATGTAATAAAATGTGGGCAGTTTGTCTTATTTTTGGGTTCTAAGAGTTTTCTATTCTGTATTCTGATATGTCTTTATCAGATATATGTACTACAAATATCTTCTCCCAGTCTGTGGCTTGCCTTGCAATTTCTTAACAATGCCTTTTAAGAACAAAGTCCAAGACTTAACGAAGTCTTTAAAGAAACCTTTGCCTATACAAAGTCACACGCCACCACATCCAGCTAATTTTTTTTTTTTAATCTTTTGTAGAGATGAGGTCTTGCTAAGTTGCCCAAGTTGGTCTGAAGAGATCCCCCACCTCAGCTTCCCAAAGTGCTGGGCTTACAGGTGTGAGCCACTGTGCCCAGCTTCCAAGAAACTTTTGTGCACAAAATTGAGAACTCCTGGTCTACAGGGACTCTAACCTGGCTTACTCAATTTAACCTGAGTTTCTGCCATAGAAACTTAGAATACTAAAGGTAAAACAGGAGTCCTGTAAAAACAAGGATGCAATTGAGAGTCTTAGGGCTGTCTGAACTGACCAGCTTCCAGGCTTAAGTGTGAGTAGCTGTCAAGGGTTAGAAAATGAGTTGAAAAAGCAAAGTCAGAGGTACTTTTAGTATGTTCCAGCTAAGAAAAAGAAGGAAGAGAAGACAGGACTGTCCTCTCTCCTGTATGAAAGAGTACACTCATTTTTATTTCAGTTTAAACTGAGCAAGTGGGAAAAATTATTTCTGTTCTTGGTGGGATTCTTTAGAACATGACTCTCACAGAGACCACATGGAGATGGGAGTCAAACTCAGCAGTATTTGACCACCATTTTTTAAAGCCACTGCATTAAACAAATGAAGGTGGCAGCAATAATATTTGCTCAAATCTAGGTTCCAACAGGGATTAGACAGACTGAGCCTTCATTACATGAAAGATGTCAGAAGCACCAAGTGGGCTCAATTTTCCCTGGAGATCTAGACAAAGTTGGTCTGTTTCTAAGCTGTGGACAGGAGGCTACTTTCTCCAGATGTTATATTTAGCAAAAGGAATCTCCAGCATGGCTTCAGGCAAAATGTAAAATATGTCCCAGGAGATATAACCACAAACCAGAGGGCTAGCAGGGAGCATCCCTTAAGGGGGTTCAGTGGCATAGAGGGGCCAATTGTGCAGCTACCCTGACATCCCCAAATTAGGCAAATTAGCCATGAGCCAGATTTTTGGCCATTTTTCACATTTAATGAGTCTTTGTTTCTGACTTATAGGAGATTCTGCCCCTGGGGAGAATAAACATGCTGTCCTATTTCACTCCCAACTTCCAGCTGCCTGCCCCAACCCCAGGTAGGAAAAAATAATCCAATGTTGGTATTTAACAACTCTACATCCTTTGAAGGTTTATGTACAAAAGAAAAGATTAGATTAATTCTGTAACTAAGTGAAATATTTGAATTCAATAGAAATGAGTTATAAAATCCAGAATACGCTCTTCCCTGCAAAACATACCAAGAGAGTCCTAATAGAACATATAGATTAAAAGGCTGGGTTCCAGAGCCAGATGACTGGATTTAAACACTAGTCTCACCAATTTTTGCTTAATCTCTAGCTCTCTCTTTTTTAAGAGACAGGGTCTTGCTCTGTTGCCCAGACTGAAGTACAATGGCACAATCATAGCTCACTGCTATGATTCAATGTAGCCTCAAACTCCTGGGTGCTCAAGTAATCTTTCCCTTTCAGCCTCCCAAGTAGCTAACACTACAGGCATGCACCACCATGCCTAGCTAACTATTTTTTTAAAACAGAGACAAGGTCTCACCATGTTGTTCAGGCTGATCTTAAACTCCTGGTATCAAGCTATCCCTGCCTCAGTCTCTCAAAGCACTGAGATTACAGGCATGAGCCACCCTGCCTGGCCTGCTTAATCTCTGTAAACCTTAGTTTCCTCTGTCATAAAATAGGGATGAAATAATAATAAGTACTTTATAGAATTACTGTAAGAATTAAAGGGGATATGTATATAAAGTGCTTAACATAGTACCTGGCACATAATGACTCAAAAAATACTGGCTTTAGTTGAGCTCAGTGGCTCACGTCTGTAATTCCAGTACTTTGGGAGACTGAGGCAGGAGGATTACTAGCCTGGGCAACATATCAAGACTTCATCTCTACAAAACAAAAACAAAAAATCAACTGGGTGTGGTGGTGCTCATCTGTAGTCCCAGTTACTTGAGAGGCTGAGGCAGAAGGATAACTTGAGTCCAGGAGTTAGAGGCTGTGGTGAGCCATGATCATACTACTGCATTCCTACTCAAAAAAGTAAAACAAAAAACTGACTTTTATTATCATGACTTTTACCAGTGAATCATTAAATTTTATGGATAAAAAAATTAAAAAAGGGAATCTGAGGCTTTTGTTAGCAACAAATAAATTCAAATTAGAAATAAAGGTAACTTCTCTGAAGTCTATGTCTCCAGGAAAATGGCTTTTCCTTTTGGTGCTGGAGCCAAATTTACTGGTAAACAAAAATATACATATCTATTTTATACATTTGAATTCTAGTTTGGTGCCTTTTGGTTGCTGGCCATTGTAGGTAACGTTATCTCAAACAATGCTGCATTCCCCAAGAAATATGGTCTTCATTTGCTTAAACTAGCCCTCTCCACACCCACACCCACACCCACACCCACTTTTGTTTGTCCTTATCTCTAGGACTACATTTTACCTATCACAGTTTAGCAAAGGTTACCCAACAACCAGAAGGAAGTTCCCTGAGTAGAGTACCCTTGTCATCACAGAATTGTAGTATACTAGATTTAGAAGGCACCATGGGGATCATGCAGCTCAAATTATTTTTTTTTAAGTTTAGGGAACTGAGGTTCCAAAAGAAGTCATCGTCCAAGGTCTCAGAGTTAATAGCGGAGCTAAGCCCAACAGAAAGGGTCACTCAGAAAAGGCCTCTGTACTGATAGTAAAGAGCAATCCCTGGGAAGATTCCTCTAACAGAAAGAGTGGGCAGACATTTCTTAGGTCTCTTATCTAATTTTTATCTTAACCATGAGGACTCTAATTCTTCATGTGCAACACACTCTGAACAAGAGATTGAAAAACTGGGGTATGAAGAATGTCTCTTTGCCCATTATTAGAAAGCAGAGAGGATCTCACCCAGCCAAAACAGAATGACTTTATTTATATGATCTGCCAGCCAGCTTCTACCTTACAGTTCTCTGCCTACAATGGAACCCCAAGGGAGAAAGAAAAGAGATTATTCACCCTATGGGATAGTAATCATTGGCCATTCATCAACCCAATGCATGCCTCTAATCAACTACAACTTAATTGATGCAAAATTATAAAGATCAAGAGAAAAGCCCTAGGATCGGCAATTATACACAAACAGTACAAATAAATCTCACAAACATAATGCTGAATGAGGGAAAGCAGACACAAAAATGTACATACTTTATAATTCTATTTATATAAAGCATGAAACTAAGCAAAATTATTCTGCTGTTAAAAGTCAGGACAGTTGTTATCCTTGGGGGCTGACTAGAAGGGAGTATGAAGGGGGGCTTCTGGGGTACTGAAATGCTCTGGTTCTTAAGCTGGACACTGGTTACATGGATGTGTTCAGTTTGTGAGAATGTATCTATCTATAAAATTATGATATGAATACTTTTCAATAAATACTCCTGTGAGGAAAAAAGATGTTCTTCCTTACATTCTAGCATAGAAATGCACAGCTTAAGAGGTAAACTCTGAGCCCATGGCTAGGAATATCATTCATGAGTGGATTTTCCTTCTAGAGGTTACATGTCCCATGCCTTGTACACATGTCATGCCTTTGGTGAGATGTATGTGGGGCACTTGAAGAGCCAGGAACACTCATGACTTTGATATCTAGCTGCCTTCAACATACACATCTCTGAAATCTGGAGAGGCTGTTAGACTTCTCTAACCTTCTAAGGCTGGGAAAAAATGGAGCTGAGAGATTGGGTAAAGCCTAGCTGGGTGAACATCTCTCAAAACAGTCTTTACTCAGATGAACAGAGAAAATGAAGGAGGAAACCATCAGTCAACCCCTTTCCTCTTGAGATATCTAAGTAGTTGTCAAGGTCACAGAGAAGAGCTCAGGTGGTACCCAATTAATGTCAAAATTTCATCTAAATAGGTTTTAATTTTAGTCACACACACGCATCACCAAGTATTGCAGAATAATTCAAATTAATGACAAGCAAGCCAGAGCTGATGCTAGAAACCACGGAGGAGATGGTGAAAAGCACCCACACCCCAAAATGAAATGTAGCCCCAATCACAGCACAGATGGGCCACTAAAAATAGCCAGTGAGTTCTGGGAGGAGTTATCTTTCTCTTCCTTCTTTCCATTGTCAGACTGTACCCCCAATCTTCTATCTCTAAGACTCTCTTAGAAAGGAAAACTTCTTCACAGGTATAATCATGTAGATGGAAGATTCTAAATCAGCTACTTTATCAGATCGATTAAAAAATAAGAAACTGAGCCGGGCTCGGTGGCTTAGCCTGTAATCCTGCGCTTTGGGAGGCTGAGGTGAGTGGATTGCCTGAGCCCGCGGGTTCGAGACCCACCTGGGCAACTTGGTGAGACCTCATCTCTACAATAGATCAAAAAAATTGGCCGGGCGTGGTGGCGTGTGCCTGTAGTTCCAGCTACTTGGAAGGCTGAGGCGGAAGGATTGCCGGAGCCCAGCAGGTCGAGGTTGCGGTGGCCGGGAGCGGCCATTGCACTCCAGTCTGGGTGACAGAGTGAGACTCCAACTCAAAAAAAAAAAAAAAAAAAAAAAAAAGAAACTGGGTATTAATTCCAAACCTAGTACAATCTGGAAAACTTCCTAACATTAAGAGTTGGAAAACTGACCACATACACCAACATATATCAACTATAATCCTGTTTACCGGAGTTCTTTCTCTTCCATGCTCAAATCTTAATAATGGATTCTGCCACCTAGAAACTGATGAATTCTAAATAGCCCTGTACAACCTCTTTCAACCTGTAACTCATAGGATGATTATTTACATTCTGAAAAGTTTTCTGGGAATGTCAGAGCTTGAATGTTAGACATGGCGTGTCATATACAATGACAATGGTTGAGGCCTTTGCCACTATTTATAACCAAACCTCATGAATAAACAATTCCACTGTGAGCTCAAGTTGAGAGAGTTTAGAAAAGAGATTCCTAAGGGTCCAAAAGGCTGGTTCCACCACTACAGGTAAGGTGAATTTGGAAGAAAGTTCTTAAGATTATTTCAATTATTTCAATTTAAGTTTTCCTTGGTCAAACTGCTGAACCTACACCCAAGGAACTGTGATAACAATTGAGCTTCAGAAGGCATTCAGAGACCCAAAGACAAAGATATGTCATGATAAGACTAACCAAATTCATGAGTCCATGTTGACTAAGTCCACATTGGACTAAACCAAAAACATAAGTATGTACGAATTTGCTAAATAAATTAGAAAAGGAAAACATGAAATAATATTTAAGGTTTCTGAAGCTCAAAACCTTCACAAATCACTTTAAGGAAACTTCCCAAAACAGTTATTTTGAATATATGCAGACCATGAATTATGGAACCAGTCCTGAGGTTATACCTTGCATATGATTACTTTCCCAAGGACTACTATTAATTCAGCTCAGAAAGGAAGAGAAGAATGCCAATTCAAATATTTTTTTCTCCACAAGTATGTAGTAGAGAATGACCAGTGGGAACACCTTTTAAGTGAACCAATAAGATATTATCTCTCTCATTTACAAAATTACGTCATTTCTTTACCCAAGAAACTCTGTGACTAGGAGAATCTCTGTACCTTTTTAAAGAGTCTTCCTGAGTCCTCGCTGACTTGGACAAATCGAGGAATGATATTATTCAGGTAGATGTCACTCAGGGTTGTGTGGTCCCTGCTCTCTCGTTTCACCTGGTTTAAGAGGAGATTCCAGCAATTGACCGGAGAGAGAACATTCTGATCCTTCCTGCAGGAAAACAACATAGAAAAAAAAAAAATCACTGTTGGTACACAGTCAGGGGTAACATCCTACAACTAAAGTCCATGTCATAAAATCATAGCAATCAAATCCCAACCAGAAATAGATATCGTTCCTGTAACCCACCTCTGTGGTTTGCTTCTTTTCTAAAAACTCAGGGGTGGGAGGGGGCAGTTGGGGAAGGAGAAATCAAGAATAACAAGAAGAGGAGGGAAGGAGATAGGAGAGGGAAAGAAGAGACAGAAGAGGAAAAGCAGGATCATCTGTTGAGTACACACTGTGTTCTAAGAACTTGGTGAATGCTTTATATGTATTATCTCATTCAAATTCCAAAATTGCATTGTTTAAAAAAAATAACTATCAATATTATCCCCATTTTATGGATTAGAAAACTGAGGCTCAGAGAAGTTGTCTCTTGCCTATAGTTAATAAGAAAAAGTCACACAACAAATGAGAGGGAGTCAAGGACTAGACCAGCAGTTCTGCATTTTCTGGCTAGAACAGGTCTAGGCTGTCTGACTCCAAAGTCCATAACCTTAGCCACTAAGTCATATTTCGTTTGTCTCTAGGGTTAGAGACAAAGTTAGAAATTCTGTCTAGAGACAAAATCACTAGAGTGCTACAGACTAAATCCTCACAAATTTGTCCATTGTAGGATTCAGTGGAGGCAATTTTGGAGACATTTGCCATGTAAAAGTCACTGAAAAGTCTTGAGTTCCATGGAACTAAGGAGGTTTGATTTCACTGACTGAACCATGATCTCATGTCCCACCAGAATACAAACCATATATGAACATATGTGTTCCTAAAGAATTATAGATTACCTACTCAATTTACAACACTAATTTAGGCAATAGAAAGTTCTGCATCTGGAAGATGGATTTCTTTAAGGAGAGAAACAGAGAAACAGAAGGTAGCAATCATTTGCAGTAATATTTATCAAGGAATACAAGCACCCAGCACACAGCTGGGACCCTTATATATGTTGTTTAACTTAAACTCCACAACTACCTGATGAGATGGCTGTTATTAACCACATTTGGCAGATGAGAAAAATTGGACTAAAAAAAGTTAAATACCTTGCTCAGGTCATACAGTCAAAAAGTGGCAATTTTGGAACTCAAACTTAACCTATAATTGCAGAGAGTACTCTCAGTCACTGCAAAAAATCACAGTCTGTTCATTCCCCTTTTTCCCTTCCTCCCTCCAGACTCTCAAGGCAAAGAAAGTGAATGAGAGTGGCTTGGTTCTTGAGGCAGCAGTGCCTCCATTCAGGACTGAAGGCTGCCAGGCACCAGTGATTTGTAAAGCATGAAGTTTAACTTAGAAGAGCTTTTCCAATTCCAAATATTAACAAATAATCATGACACCACCTACTTGGAATTCAGAAGACTTCAGACAAGTCAAATATCTGTCTAATCAAAACCAAGAAGTTGCCTCAAACTAATAAATAGTTTATTTATTAATAAACTGCATCAAGCATCACTCTTCCATAGCCAAAATCACTAACCCTTATGTGCCAAGCTCTATGATAACATTATGTCCACTTACTTTTCTAGGGAAATTGAAATATTTCTATGGAAATAAAAAATATACTAGCTGAGAGGGATAGACACACATAAGTAATTAATTTCAAAATGTTAAGCGTCTGAAAGAAAAACCGATGGACAGGAAACAATACTAAATTAACAATGGTGAGAGATTTGAGCACATGTATTCAATGACATTTGGTATTTACATTGCAAGAAAACTTTCAAATTGATTTCCAATAGATTTTAGTTACAAATTCTAAATAGTCTAATTTACATTTTTATGAAGTAGTTTCTCTTTGCAAGATACCCATGTCCTTAAGCAGGCAATTACTCTTGCTTTTCAAAAAGGCAGAGCTCACAAGACCTTAAATTGATGATTTGCTTGTTGCTTCTTACAGGAGAATATGGGTTGGCAGTCTAACAATACTGGTCTTTTACTATGGTGCTTTACACATACAAAAATGATGTTACAATTCAATTCCACAAATGTATAAACATTTGAATCTTAAATGAACAAGGTACAGTATTAGCTACTTTTGTGGTTATAAAAGTGCTGATGTTATAATGTAGTGTAAGAGACAAAGACAGACCTATAATAAAACAGAACTTTCATAGAGGTACAAAGGGTTAGCTAGCTCACAAATGCATATCACAGATCACAAGAGAAGGTGAGGAGGCAAAACTAACCTAACGTCATGGAAAGCGATGCAGAGCATATATTCCCAAGGAACCCTCAAAAGAAAGGATGAGTAAACAAAGATGGGGTAATAAAGAGGATAGAGGTGGAAACCTTTTAAAAATAAAATGCCTATCACCTAATGCTAATAAATTTTGTTAAAAACTTGTAATATGCTACAAGTACTTTTACCACATGTATTTATTTCCATCCTTAAGGCATATAGTGGAATGGCTACAGAATTATTATTGGTTTCAATGAGCAAGAGCTTTTAAACTATGCTCCAAGTTACTCTGGAATTGAGAGAAAAACTGCAATTCAGTTTTTAAAAAGTAACACATTCATTCAAACAAGCAACCCCCATACAAATGAGCAAGGGACCCAGGACCGAGTTTCCCTGCATTAGATGCTACAGCAATGTCTCATGGGCTGCTAGGTGAGCTTTGTTGTATATAAGCCTTAGGATAAAGAATCGCTGCATGCATTGGAACTGTTGAACAATGTGCTGTTGGTTAGAATAAATGTATCTCTGCACAGGCTTATTTTTTTCACTCAAGCCTGTGTAAGTCTCCTTGGATAAAGCTGTGCAGATGAGCACATAACTTGGCACACAACAGCCAGGTTCAACGACACACCACAGAAGGCTCAGGAGCCTATGCTGGGTTAGACCATAGTTGGGTAGTGAAAATCAACATCTCATAATCAATGGTTACAATGCTTATTATACATGTTGGGGCTTATCCAATTAATATTTATGAAGGGAAATGGGAATAGCTACTAGGTAACACTAGTGAGTCAACTTTAAAACAAAAATATCTTCTTTTTCAAGCATTTAATCAATTTAAAACTATCTCAAGATTACAATTACTCATCTGTATAAATCAGGATTTTCTTGATACTGGGCTACCCAAACAAAAACCAGAAATACTTTGGATGGTGAAACTGATATCAAACTGTAGTTTTAGTTCATAAACACAGTCTCATTGTTCTCAATGACTGACTCTGTAATAAGTATTCTTTATAAATTTGCACTTTAAAGTAGATTTATGCCAATAAAACACTACTTTGATCTGTTTCATATATTGGGGTTCTATGCCAGATTTTTCTTTTTAAGAAGGAATCTATAGCTTAGAAAAAAACAGCATTAAACCCTACTGTCTGTTTCTTCCAGGGGTTCTCAGTCTCTTCTACTATCACTGCAGCTTTCGTACAGTATTTCTTGTCCTTTGAGTTCATATGTGTTCTTAGACATATTCTTCCTTCTAGTTGGGGTGTTTTAATTAATTCATTTACTTATATTTGGGTAGCAGTAGGGGCAGGCGAGGTAAAGGGAATGTGGGAGGAAGGGATCACAAATATACAGTACAGACAATTTTCCAGCCAACATGAACAAAGATGAAACATACTTCAGGCTGGAAAATAAGCAAGTAAACGAGACGTGATTTCATAGGGAGCATATTAAGGCTCTGCTAGAGTGGTTTCCTGCTCCAGAAGCTTTGCAGCCTAATTTTATTTGGGGTTGCTAGAGCCAAAAGAACTTCATTTGGTTAGGAGATTGAAATTTGTCTTTATATCTTTTCCATCTATCATTTGTTTGCACAGTCTCTTTACTTCCCCACCCCAGAGCCTTAGGTTGTATAATACTTGGGCATTTAAAGAAAAAGGTCTGCATCCCTTAGGAATGTGCTGAACAGCTGCAAACCTCCTCAAACACTAATCCCTAAAAAGCAGACAAAATATCCAGGAGTATTTTTCTTACTTAAAAAATTTTTCAGGAGGAAGATCAAGAAAACATCATACTGTACTTTAGAGGGAATGACTCTGGAGTCAAAAGAAGGGAGACCCAGAAAGTCACAAGCTGCCTATGCATCTGCAGAAGACATTATCACTATAAACACACTAAAAGAGGTAAACTGCACAGCTGAATCATTAGCTTCAAAGACATTAACCCAGTTTTTCTCCCTCAACATAGACTAGTATAGATGTTCAAAAAACTTAGCAATAAATGCTCAAAGGGATTTCTCTATAATATCTAGGGTGAAGAGCCAAGACCATAGAGATCCAAGTTGGTCTCCATACTGTGTTCCTTTTTTTCCATATCCCCTGTTTGGTTTTAATTGTCTCATCTATAAAATGAACACATGCCTCATCTGTGTGCATCCCATTCCCTAAAGATCTTCAAAGCATGATTGTAAAATCCTGGAAGCTCTCCTGGCCTAAGGTTATTGTTAATTATTTAATTAATAATTGCTATGTTCATGGCTGTGCAGATGGAATGCATGGCAAGAGCCTGGCATTGCTGGAATGGCTTGAGCTTCTGCACTGCTATAGTGAGGTATGTTCCCTTTTGAGTCAAAAGTCTCTGATTTGCCACTGTTGTGTGGATCAAATGAATAAATGGATGCAAAAAAACACCAACAGCAAAGCACTCTACAAATGTGAGGAAATAATATTATTTTTATTTCCAAACAAACTAGGACTCGGCTTTCATCAATTTCCAACGTGCTCCTCACCCGACTCTGGGCCAGGGCCAAGATAGCAGCCTGCTGAAAATGCACAGCCCTCAGCAAATAATGGTTGGGATAAGACAGCAGCAACAGGCAATTAACAAAGCAGCTGTAAGTCTCTGGGAAGACATGAGGGAGATACCAACGGGAGAGCTGATTTTAATCTTCTACTGTCCTCTCCCTAAGGAACAAGGTGGAATGATCAGTCTTGCATTCCACACTGGGAACTGTGTGCTGAGGTTGACAGGAAGAAATCCAAAGGGAGTCCAGATTGCCAGAGCCCTAGAAGCTTCAGCAACTTTCACTGAGCCCCCACCCCATCTCAGAATTCCTATCAAACCTGACAGTCAGCATAGAGAGGTGGTAAATACCAATACTTCTTAGAAGAATATCATTTCCCACTTTTAAAACTAGATATATCTGTGATGATAGACAAAACCCAATATAAGTTTAATACAAAATTCAATGTTATTGAGCATCCAAGTATGAGGAAGATAAAAAATAAACGTACACACATGATAAAAGGGATCCTTTAGTGATGGCTGGACAGGGAACTAGTGACAAGAAGGAGGGTGAATTTTTTAACCTAAATTTCCACCTCGATTAAAATGAAATGTATGGAGGCTGCCAAAGAGATTATTTTATTCAGATGAGTGTTATTAGCCTTTCTGGCTTATTTTCTCTATTATGCATTTTGCTGATGCTGACAGAAGCAGACCGGCTGGATAGAGAGGCAAAGCTGCAGCGGATTTATGGTCTGACAGTGCCATGCATAAAATCAGACCCTTGCTGACCCAGATAAGCCAGAGGATGGATTGGATTTGCTGGGGAAGGTGTTAAAAGAAGTGGGGGGGGGATCAGCAAGGTGGGAACTGACTTGAAAAAGATTCAGCCTGTAATGGTGGCTGCTGGTTGTGTGACCCAGTAAGTACAGCAGTCGCCTGGAAGTGTATTTCAAAGACAGGCGGGCATGCAGGGGGGTGGGCACACTTCCCTGGGCTTATCACAGCTCTGGCTTCAGCTTTACCAGCAATGAGATCGGAGTGGGAGAGTTCAGAGACATAAAAAGTGCCAAAGGCAAAAATAATATATTCTATGGATGGAGAAATGAGCTTTTAAATTCTCAGGGACAAGTTAGTACCACAAATTGTCTTCAATAGCCTGGACAAGATGATTAGAAAGAATTCAAGCCATGGTGTACCCACCTTACTCAAAATAGTCTAAATTATCCCCTATAATCAGGTTTGGGGAAGAGCTATATGGAAATAGGATTCTTGTGGCTCTGGATTAGTTCCACGGAGTCCAGCCACACCCTTGGGAGAATAGTATGCCCAAGAGCGGGAGCTTAGAAATCTGCCTTGAAGTAGAGAACTGGACTAGCACCGTATCTTACATCCATTAACTGCTGAATAATTACAATTTCCTGAATGATTACAGGACAAAGGTTTTTCTGGGTTAGGTCAGAGAACTAAGGAATGGCTCCCAAATATAAGCCACTGTAGGCACTAACTGGGAATGACTCCATCAAGGGAGAGACTCTGCCTTTCTTTCAACCACGCCCATGGCACTGTGTTCACAAGAGACAGGAGGCAGTTGGAGATTCTTCACATCACTTAAGACAGCTCGGTAGACCCCAGGAGACCAGATATGGGGTTTACCCAAGATCTGAATCTCTGTCATTCAGATTTCTTGCCTAGATTTCTGACATCTTATTCTCCAGGCTCCTTCACTGAGTCCCTGTGTCTTTTTATTTCATTCCACCCATTCATTTAACAAATACTAAATGAGCACTTACTATGAACCAGACACTGTTCTATGTGCTAGGAATAAAAGGATCAAAATTATTGACTTATGATCTGTTTCTCTCATGTTTGTAGACTTCCCAGATGGAAGACATGGCTATCCTGCTCCTAAACTATGCTTCAGCTGCAACCCATATCTTATTCTGGTCTTGTTGCTTGTGTATACACTGGCTTGGACGAACCCATTATGAAACTCTGACTTGGCCGACTTACAAGACCTACATCTGCCTGCCCACCAGCCTTCTCTATGGCTTCTACCTAGAGTCCTGGGACCCTTACCCTTTATTTATATCCCATGCCTTGGCACTAGCATTTCCAGAACTTTAAGGAAAAATAAACAAAGGGACTACTAAACTCTCCTTGTATTCTCTAGGTACAGTCTAAATGCTGGACAACAAGGACTATGCATTCCACCCAAATATGATCCACAGGAGGAGCCTAGAAGTTTATTTAAGTATTAAATATGCTCCCTGAAAGCCTGCAGAATAGGCTCCAGCACCCAAAATAAGGCCTGAGCTGACTCATTCATTCAATTAAATTAAAACATCATAGCAAGAACAAAAAACATAAGAAAGGTGTGATCAATGACCAAGGAACATAAAATGTATACATGTTTCTCAGTTTAAAAAGAATTCATAACCAATCTACATTACATTGGCAGTTGGATCCACATATTCCATAGAAAAACCTGTGAACAACTCTACAATTATATCTTCAGTTTTTTCTTTGCTAGTTAATTAAGATGTCACCAGAAGCCCCATAAGTAATTATAGCACATGGCAAACATACAGTGAAAAAAATACACGCAGATGTGTTAGCAGATTTTTTAAATAAATGAAACCTTGGGAGATGGCTGAGGCAGACAGTCTGGCTTACCCCTGATAGTTCATTCTAGGGAAATAAATACCTGTCTGTGCCAAAGTAGAATGACGTCACTCAGAAATCCACACACTTATTTTCAAAGCAGTAAACACCCCCTTAGAAGCAAGCAACTCCCTGGTACCAAGCATAAGCAGAGAAGCTTCATCTGCAGCCAGTAACTCCTCCTGGCTGGCAAACAGTACTCAAGTATGCCAAGTACCAACAAACCACTGAGAAGAAAGGGTATCCATAAGGATCTCTCCCTCCATAGTACCTGTTCCTGGGACAATTAATCCTCTTACATGGCTCATGACAATAAAAAGAAGGAAAAAAGTACTACAACCTGATTCTGTTAAACTATAGACCTAAATGGAATGATGTCTACATAGCCATCAGATCAGCTGCATGCATCATTAGCAGTTCTCATGTGTTATTTTGATATTTATCTTGCCCTTATTGGAAGGAAGTCTCCTGAAGACAGGGTATATTTTGGAATGTTCAATAAACATCTATCACTCAGAATGGGTGGGTACTTAATCAGTATTGACTAATAACAGATGTCACAGCCAAAGAAATCCTGTTAAGCACAGAAAGGCTGTTCATTAAATGATTCATTTAATGAACAGTTAATATCTTCAGCTTCCATCAAGCTTGCCTAAATAACTGCTCCAGCATGTATTTTGTGCTCACTCTCTGGGTGGCTACTGAGTGACTGAATTTGAATGTCCACTGGCTTGTGTGCTCTAAAGTACAGCATATTATTAACCATGTTGATACTTTACTGGTAAAACTGGGTAGTGTAAGAGACGCCCTAGTCAACTTCTAGGTTAGTGGGACAAATTATTAAGTTCATGTCCTTAAGAAATCTAGATGAACAATGAAACCCCAACCATACTCTGTGGAAAGCACCCTGAACTATGCTAAAGACTCAGAATCTAGTCTTACCTCTGCCATGCTAGTCAAGTAAATTTGGGTAAGTCACATGTTCTCTGAGTCTCAATTTTTCTTTATCTGCTTAAAAAAATAAAGGGGAGCCAGGCAGGATGATACACCTATAGTCTCAGTTACTTGGGAGGCTGAAGTGGGAGGATCACTTGAGCCCAGGAATTTAAGGATGGAGGGTGTGCTGATTGTGCCTGTGAATAGCCAATGCACTCCAGCCTGGGCAACATGGCAAGACCCCATTTGTTAAAAAATGAACAAGTAAAATAAATGGGAACAGCAGACCTGCCCTGCCTAACTCACACGACTTATGTAAAGATGAAGTTAAACAAGGTGATGCCCACAAAAACACTTTATAAACATGAAAGTGTTCTACAACCTTAAATCAATATCATCACTTATTATTGTAACAGCTATTATTATTACTCAACAAGCTGCACAACAAATTCACACCCACACAAAGTGGCAGGAATCATATCTGAAAAGACAAACATATTAAAATTCCTAGGCCTTATTACCCAATTTTACAATAAAGTTGTTTTACACATTTTCTACATCATCAGCATACTATAGAGGAATACATTTTGTTACTATTAACTTATTACCTGGTCCTTTGGAGATTCCCAAATTCAGTAATCTGTGCTCACCCTAGCTGAGACTTTAAAGGACAGACTTTTAAAGTACAAAGAAGAAAAAACAAAAAACAAAGTGTACAAAAAATAGAACATGGAAATTCAGAGTTAGAAAGGACTTTCAAGATGGTCTAGAGTCTAGACCAAACCTGTCATTTTCTACGCGAGGAAATTGATGTTCAGGGAGTCTGAGGTCACACAGATAGTAGTGCAGCAAGGCAAGAAACCAGGTCTTCAGACTTGTAACCATTTTCTTATTTCACTGCGATGTGTATTTCATCAAAAGAGCCTTTAGCATTTCAAAGATATGGTGCTGAATGAGTTAATGGACAACGCTCAGAGCACAGAGCTATTCTAAGACAATACATAACAGGAATACCAAGGGTCCATGAACCCAGAGGGAGCAAAACTGCTAGTGTCTAACGGCGCCTGAAAGCATGTTGACACGCTGCATGTGGTTACACATGAAAGACAAGTGAACAGGAAAAACAGTTTTGAATCCCACCCCATTCTAATTTGGGACTGGCTCTGGGCACCTACTGGAGAGCTGAGCCACACCCCAGCCACTTTGTAAAATGACCCTTCAGTTCCTGCCCTTTATTCTGCAGTCTCAGTTAACTCCTTTTCTGCTTTCATGAAGGCCAGAACAGATATTAGAAAAAGAGGACTATCAAGCAATATCAAGATCCAGAAGCAAGCAGAAGTGATATGGGCCATTCTGTAATGAGAAGAGTCTCATCTGGGTTCAGATGATCCCCTCCCATAGATACTAGATCAACCATCTCCAATAAGTATGTGATCTGAAGCCTTAAACAGCCAGGCTCCTAAGTCCAAGTATGAGGCTTCAAGACCCCAAATCATTTTGCATCAGCATCACCTGGAGTGTTTGTTTAAATTGTAGATTCTTAAGTTTCTCTGCCAGATTCTCACTAGGGGTAGAGTGAGGCTCAGGAGTCTGCCTTTTAAATAAGCATTCAGGTAATTTTGTGTGGATCAAAAATTAATGGAATTTTAAAAGATCAATTTACAGGTCACCAATTAGTATTTTTCAAAAAAAAAAAAAAGAAATTGAAAACAGTCAAGCAGAATAACAAAACAAAGTAGAAAATAACAGAGTATATCACATAGAGCAAAGGTAAGTATTGTTTTGTGAAAGTGTTGTTCTCAGCTATTTATTTAATAATAAAAATGTCTGTGTGTGTCTGTGTATTCCAGCTTGCAGTATAAAAATATAGTGATTCATGATCAAAAAGTTTAAAATCACTGCTCTACAGCAATGGTCCTAAGTTTGGGGAAATGATTACATACCCTAGTTCCATTTGAGAATCTGAGGATTCTCTTCCATGTATTTCCTTCCAAGAGAGGAAGAGAGGGAGGGAGGGAGGAAGGGGAGTGGGGTTTACGTATAAATAATTTACATATGAATCGGCAGGGGGTTCCTTGAATTTCTGGAAGCCCATCCCCTGACAACTTTTCTTGTGAAGTTAGTACAGTGTCTAGTACTCTGGTTGGAGTAGGCACCCAATAATTACTATCAATATGTCAACAGCTTTCTCCTGATGCTCTGTAAATGACTACCAATGTCTTCTTTATACACCTGTAAGATAACTGGTCCCATTACATTGTTTCTTTTCTTCTTGTTGTCAGGGTGACTAGAAATGCTGATGTTAAATAATGTTGTTCAGAATATTGGCAGAACACAGTTGGCAAATTCTAAGAAGAAGGATTCCGAAAGCAATGATATAGGCACAATGTCACTGCTTCCTAAGAAACATGCTTTGTCTACAGAGAGTGTCTACATGCTCCGTGCAAGGGCAGGCAGTGGCACTAGTATTTTTTGGCACCTTAATTGATAAAGTCAACAGAGGAACATCTACTTTATTCCCAAGTTGGTGAATTCTTTGACCTACAAATGCACTCACTGACACAGAGGTCCCAGATTCACTTTCTCTATATGACCAAAAAAAACCCCACAAATTCCTTAGTCCTAGATGGAAGATTTAAAAAGAGTATAGACAATTAGAAAAACAACCATCAACATTAATTATCAACACAGTCCTATCCCAGCGGTTAAACCTATCAGTACACAGAGAAAGTAAAAATGAGGGCAAGTTTCAGAAGCCAGCCTTTGCTAAGTGAGGCATACAAAGAAGTGATGGAAAGTGGCATGGTATAATGGGGTGGAAGAATGGGAGAAGAAGGACCATTGAGAAGACAGCGAACCAAACCCCAACACTATTTTAAAATTTCCTGACGCTTTTCAGTAATTTGTTTTCATGTGGTGGAAATTGGCACAGCAACTAGGATGCTTTAGGCCATCTGTTTTTGAACTTAAGCTGTAGGCAAGACTCAGAACAGCTGGAATCAGCAGTACTGATCAGGTAATATGTGTCTAGAGGAAAGAGAAATAAAATGAGTGTGTGGGTGATGGAGGAGGAGGGTTAAATGAGGCAGAAGAAGGGGAATCTGGAAGATATCCCCAGACAGAGAGGAGAAAATGGCCAAGTTAGAACTGATGCAAACGAGTTATTAGAGAGGCCAAAGCATCTGAATGAAGAAAGTCAAAGAGAAGACTTTGCAGGGACATCAGAATAGGGAGCTAGCAAACAGTCTAGCAACAGGACCTACAATTCTACAAGTTTGGGTGTCAATGAGCAGTGCCCCGAGGCTTTACCTCTGAAAGATCAGATCAAGATCATCCAAACATCCTACATCAGGTATATTACATGAGCTGCTAGTAAACATGTGCATAATTGTAGAACTGAGACAAGCGCTCTAGAGCTTGGTTTCCTAAGTGCTAGAGAGGTGATCAAGGAGAACTTGAGAGAAGTAGTCTTAGGAGAAATTGGCAAGGGTACCAGTCCGTAAGATAGCTTTTCCAAAGACAGGGCCAGCCCAGGAGTAGAGGGAAATGTCCACAAAATGATCCTTGGTGCACACTTTGTCTGGTCTATGGCCCCATCACTGACTTCTGCTAAAGCCCTAACTTAGCCTATAGATAAGTAGGTCTCTCACTTCTCCTGAGACTGCTCAGCCTCCAGTCAAGAAAAAAGATTTGGCAGTGAAAAAATACCAATTAACACCACATTTTGGAAGAGAAAAAGTTAAATACAAACAGAACTAAATCAAACAATTAATGTAACTACACTTACAGTCTGGGGGTTGAGGAATGCTATGGTTTGAATATTGACTGAAACTCAGATTGAAATTTGATTGCCATTATAGCAGTGCTGAAAGGTGGAACCTAATGAGAAGCGTTTGGATCATAAAAGAGAATCCTTCATGAATAGATTAATGCAGTGAGCTCTCACTCTGGTGGGACTGAATTAGTTACCAAGAGAGTGAGTTATTGTAAAGTGAGTTTCCTCCTAGTGTTTGATCTCTTTGCACTTGCCCAGTAGCCTTTCTGCTTCTCTGCCACGTTGTGAGGCTACATGTGGCCCTCACCAGAAGCCAAGCAGATGCTGGTACCATGCTCTTACACTTTCCAGCAACCACAATCATGAGCCAAATAAACTTCTTTTCTTTATAAATTACCCAGCCTAGCCGGGCTCAGTAGCTTAACCTGTAATCCCAGTGCTTTGGGAAGCCGAGGTGAGTGGATTGCCTGAGCCCGCGGGTTCGAGACCCGCCTGGGCAACTTGGAGAGACCTCATCTCTACAATAAATCAAAAAAATTAGCCGGGCCTGGTAGTGTGTGCCTGGAAAGCTGAGGTGGAAGAATCGCCGGAGCCCAGGTCGAGGCTGCAGTAACTGGGAGCGGCCACTGCACTCCAGTCTGGGTGACAGAGTGAGACTCTAACTCAAAAAAATTACCCACCCTCAGATATTCTGTTAAAGAAACACAAAGTAGACTATGACAGGAGAGAAAGAACTAGTCACCTAACTATTGAACACTGTGTCTTGGCCCTCAAGGCTGAAAACAAAAAGAATTCCAAATTAGTTTTAAAATCTAGCTAGCAGGCTGGTCACGGTGCTCACTCCCATAATCTCAGCACTTTGGGAGGCTGAGATGGAAGGATCACATAAGCCCAGGTGTTCGAGACCAGCCTGAGCAACATAGCGAGACCTCGTATCTACCCCCCCAAAAATCAAAAAATTAGCTTGGCATGGTGGTACATGCCTGTAGTGCCAGCAATTCGAGAGGCTGAGGAAGAAGGATCTCCTGTGCCCAGGAGGCTAAGGCTGCAGTAAGCCATGATCGTGCCACTGCACTCAAGCCTGGAGGACAGAATGAAACTCTGACTCAAAAAAAATCCGGTTAGTAGTATTCTTCTTTTTTAGAGACATGGGTTAGTAATTCTGAAATTACTTTCTGTATACTCTATGACTAACAATTAAATGAATATACATATTATAGACAACAGGAGTCAGGTTTGTCACTGTTTAGAGAACAGTGAAAAGGGGAGAAAATGGTATTGGATTGGAATTGAAGATATTGATGTGAATTCATGTGTATGGGGGAGAAACCTGTCAGATACCACTTTAACCAAATGGTCAAAGTCACTATCACCAGTAATAGGACAAATCAACAAGTGCCTCCTGATATTATGTACTAAGAAGAATATGATATTACATTTATGGTATTCCTGCCAAAAGTATGTAACTTGAATCTAATCATAAGGAAATAACAGGAATTATCAGAAATATCAAATTAAGGGACATTCTACAAAATAATTGGGTCAAACACTCCTGAAAATGTCAATGTCATGAAATACAAAGAAAGATTTGGAAGTCATTTCACATTAAAGAATATGACAACTGAATAAAATGTATAATCTTGGACTTTCTTTTGCCAAAAAAGCAATTTTTCGAACAATTGGTAAAATCTGAATGTTAGACAATACTACTGTATCAATCTTTATGTCCTGATTTTGATGACTATACTGTGATTATGTAAGAGAACATCCTTGTTTTTAGTATATACACCCTAAGTATTTATGGATAAAAGGGCATCATGTCTGCAACTTATTCTCAAGTATTTCAGAAAAACAAAATGTGTGTGTGTTAGTTGTGTACGGGAAGAGAAAAGCATAAAGCCAATGTAGTACTATATAAGTATATTTAGGAAGTATGGTTAAAATGGCAGTATACGAAATTTTTTTGTACTCTTCCTGTAGTTTTTCTGTAAGTCTAACATTATGTCAAAATTTTAGAAATATTTAAAGATTCCATTGTGGGGGAAATTATATCATTTCTCCTCTCTCCTCTTTGGCAGTGAGTCTGTGCCATTTTTCGTTATCTTTGTCGTTTAAACCTTCTGTCTTCCACATGACACCATGAGCCTCCTGAGGGCAGGGGCTTGGCCCTACACCTTTCTGTGACCCCAAAACCTGCAGAGAACCTGCTGGTCATTGTTAATTATGAGGATGAAGTCAAGTGTTTATTACTGAACCACATGTAATAAAAATGACTTAAAAGGGTCACACGTCACTAAACAATTCAGGCTCCACACAGAAACTTAAAATATTTCACATTAAATGGCAACTTCCATGAGCTAGAATGGTAGCTTATTCTTTGGTGTATATTTAATTCCTAGCACAGCCCCTGGCATAGAGTAAAAGTTCAATAATTTTTTGCTGAAAGAGTAAGTAAGCCTCACATACATACCAGGATTGATGTTCACTAAAACGATCTATACTAATGGACAAAACAGCCAGGAGTAGACTTGTTTTCCAGAAGACATAATAATACACAGATGTTCTTAGCCCCCAAAATAATAAGTGATTTTATCAAAGATTTTCAAGTCAGTTGTTTCCGACTAATTAGAATGACTCAAAAAACAAGCCCAGACCTGATACATTGGGGTTTTTTTTTTCATTTGATTAAAGGAGAGAACCTTTCTAAAGCCTTCTTTAATTTAGTACCAAGGACATCTACTAAATTATGTTATAATTTTTTTTCCATTATGGCTTCCCTGAACTATGTTGTAAAGCAGAAGGCTTCCTAAGCACTCATCATCAGGCTGGAAACTCAGTTTGTATGATTGGGGAATAGATGATGGGGATAGAGAAAAGGCAGCACTGAAGTTTTGTTTTGTTTTGTTTCGTTTTGTTTAAGTCAGGGTCTCACTCTGTCACCTAGGCTGGAGTGTGGCTCACTGCAGCCTCGACCTCCCGGGCTCAGGTGATTCTTTCACTTGGGCATCCCAAGTAGCTGTGACTACAGGCGCATGCCACCACACCCAGCTAATTTTTTTTTTGGGGGGGGGGGGTGAATTTTCCCTTTGATGCCCAGGTTGGTCTCAAATTTTTGAGTTCAAGCAATCCTCTCACTTTGGCCTCCCAAAGTGCTGGGATTACAGGCATGAGCCACCATGCCCAGCCTGAAGTCTTTATAAACCAGATTGTCACCCACCTCCATTTAACCACCTGGCAAAATCCCCATTGGAAAAGCACAAGAATAAAGTTAGAATCTAAGAATAGCCCATTAATCAGTATATCATAAAATTCTAAACTGCTTCCTTTAGGAGGTGCTAATGTAAAAGAATATGTGGTACCCCTGCATGCATGTGCCTACAGGTCTCTGTGGTAGGAAAGGGCACACATTTCCACCCATTACCAGAGAAAAGAGAAGCAAGGAGGTTGACAAATCCAGTCCACGCATAAAAGGGGTGAGGGAGAAAGAGGAGGGTAGGAAGTCAATACACCTAAGAAACTAAGCCTTTCTTAACTGTGCCTGCCTTCCCGTTCACCTCACTCTATTCAGAGTCCCCTAGATAGCCTGTGCTTTGTCTTCTTTTTTTTTTTTTGAGTTGGAGTCTCTCTCTATCACCCAGGCTGGAGTGCAGTGGCACGCGCATGGCCACCCCAGCGCCGACTCGCTGGGTTCAGGCCAGCCTTCCAAGTAGCCCGAACTACAGGTGCACATTACCACGCTAATTTTTTTTATTTTTTATTTTTTGTAGAGATGAGGTCTCACCAAGTTGCCCAGGCTGGTCTCGAACCCGTGGGCTCAGGTAGTCCTCTCATTTCGGCCTCCCAAAGTGTTGGGATTGAGACACCGCACATGGCCTATGCTTTGTCTTCTAAGGAAATCCATCTGAGGCATCATTTCTACCTGTACACTGCAGAATCAATTCTGTACAACTTCCTCCTTTTGCTAAATCCCTGAGATGCTGCCTATAAATTCAAAGAATTTCAAGCATCAACAGTAACCCCTACCCCCACCCTAGAACTTAGTTACAAACATCTGTTGTTTACAAGGGTTCAGGCTGAGAGCTGCCAGACTTGTTCTGCAACCTCTACTTTAATGCAGAGGCTGCCAGGGAAGGATGTCTGAATTTCATGCAAGGATGCCCTGTCCTGACTGCTTAAGCAGGAATCGGCAAACACAGATCAGCATCCTACCGTTGAAACTAATCCCAGTTTGTTCCATTCATTTTCTAATCTTGGTTCTTTAACCAGCTGTACCCAAAATACGTTAAGAAGCAGAACTGTGCTCATTGATCCTCTGTGAATTTAAAACCCAAGGGACAATGATAGTAGGGATATACAAGCAGGAGCTAGCACCAAAAGACGAACCTGTTTCACCTCTGAAGAATCCAAACCCTACTTTTTCATCATTCTCCCCAAGTCCTTCATTAACACCGAGTCCTTCCCATATGACTCTGTTTCTCCTCGCAGTGTGACACTTCAGAGAAGCACAGGAATTAGATATTAAAGCCTTTATTTCAATTAACTTGGGACCAAATCTAATTGAGAACATAACCGTGCTATCTTTTACCTTTCCCTGACTGAACCCAGCACAAGTCTCTCCTGAGTACTCCGCCTTCTTTCTCTTGCCGGTGACTACTGGAACCTGCTTTAAATGGGGGGTTATTTTTAGATTCCTGTGCACATGTGTTATTATTCCCTCTCAGCCTGCATGCTTTTCCCCTATTTCAATTATAAAAGTCTATATTGTAGAGACTGTCTTTTCTTCTTATCTTTCTTATCTTGTTAACCCTCCCACTTGACACAGTCAGCTCCCAATAAGGTGACATGGCTTTTGCCTTGAAAAGAGAACTGGATCAAAGTAAATTCATTTAATTGGCTGTGAGTTCCTAAGAATTAAAGATCCCAAGAACACATTGCTTGGTACTAGTAGACACATTGCTTCCTGTGTCTACTACAGAATTATGAGTCTTACAGGAGCAGAGAAAATGAATACTAAAAGCTCCCTGCACTCCAGCACTGTTGTCAAGGAATATGGTCACCACTGTCTTAGCTCTATGGAGCTGAAAGCCTGAGGTATGGCCTGCTGACATTCCAGTGACAGATCCTAGGAGACACAGGAAACTCTCAGGCGTCTCCACCCTCCTCCCAATTGCTCATAAAAGCATGTCTTGCTTCTGACCTGCCCACTTATCATTCCCTACCCTAAAAGGACAATATAAAGCCACTGCAGAAGCTTGGGAGCTTCTCTTTGGCCTCACGAGACAAACAATCCAGTAAACTACATTCTGTTATTCTCATGACTGAGGTACTAGATACTGCAGGAGGCTGAGTAGGACTGACCTTCTTTGATCACCCAACTCAAAATTGAAACTTGTGAGCCTCAACACTACATCTTTATAGAAACTCAACAATCTGGCAATAGGGCTAAGTACTAACTCCAAAAGGACAAGAAAATCAGAGGGTGTATGTATGACAAATTTGATGATTAGGAGTCTGGGTCTAAAAGTAACACACCAAAGTTGAACTATATGACACCTTGAGGGACAAAACATACAATTGCTAAGTTTTAATAGGGGCTGGCCATACAATTATATGGAGTCACATAATTGTATATGTCCTGCCCAGTGTAGCCATAACATAAAAATCAGGAGGCAGTATGAAATTATCATTCATGAGGACCCACAGGGGTCTCTGAAAAACAACGGAGACCAACATGATATTACCTAGCCAAGCTTAGGAATGCTTAACTCTGCACAGGAAACAATTAGTGAATTTAATCGGTGTTTTACCTAACATAGCTATGCTCAGTCCTAACTCCCAAGGATCGGCATAAAAGTTGCTACTATTTAATTTACTATATGTCAAGTACTGCCCTAAGGGTTTCACATATATTAATTCACTTAACCAACATAACACCTGCACGAGGTAGGTATGATTATTATCCTCATTTTGCAAATATGAAAACTGAGTCAATTAAGAACCTTCATCTAAAATCATGTAGTTGCTAAGAGGGAAAATCCAGGATTGTGAACCCAGGAAATCTGGTTCCAGAACCTGTGATCTTAACTATCATGCTTTACTTCTCCTATGGTGGTGGTAGTTATATCAGTTACCATTTAGTGTCTGTTAAGTCGTAGACACTAGCTAGTCCTTCATAAATATTATACATAATCCTTAGAACAACCCTTCAAGGTAAGTATTTCTCCTACATTTCACAGATGAGAAAAAAAGAGGATAACAAAAGTTAAGTGACTTGCTCAAGGTCACACAGCTATGAGTGAAAGAGATATAATTCAGACTGAGGTTTGTCTGGCTCAAGGCTCTGAGCGTTTTCTGCTAAGTTACAAAGGTTCCCAAAGAGCTTTCAAGTGAATTATTTCTCTGACCCAAAAACTGGCTATTACCCCACCTTGCTGATTCCCAATAGCCTTCTAGTATCTCTCCTATTCTGCTTTACTCACGTGTGAGAAGTTCTCTCAACTCTTCCTCTAAAAAGGACTCAACCATTTCCTAAA
Source organism: Tarsius wallacei (assembly GCA_963574415.1). NCBI lineage: Eukaryota > Metazoa > Chordata > Mammalia > Primates > Tarsiidae > Tarsius > Tarsius wallacei. The sequence goes on along the minus strand of CAUYQG010246690.1, from coordinate 42,847 downwards.
GTTCTATATGGACTGGGCCCATGAAAAAAACACCAAGGAACCTTCTGTTAATTGCTAAATAAAGGCAGCTTGTGCCACGGGGAAGGGAAGCCAACCCTTGCTCAACACCAGATGCTACATCTGGGCAAAATCTTTCCTGAGAGAACAAACAGCTCCCAAATATGTCCAAAATGAATGAGTGACGCACTAGTCCTAGGAAGTTAGGAGTACTCCTTTCCGGCAGCTTCATGTCTACTTCCCTCCTCAAGGTCACCCCATACTCAAAGAGGAAGCTTCTGGTCCTCCATCCTTTTCTGATTTGCAACCACAGCTATAACATTCTCCATAGCCAGCTGGATCTATAGTTTTTAACCCAAAGCTATCCTGTGGGACTGGGTAAACAACTTGGAAATCGACTCCACAAGAAGAATCTATCAGCAATAGGTGATGTAACTATGGAGACTATGCACATTCAAATACTGGGCCTAAGACCAAGAACATGACCTCTACAAGAATTTCTCTTTAATTGTGTACCTAACCTCCCACTGAAAGGAGTGTTGCAGGTTGAATGTCTACTGCATTCTTGAGATACTTAGATCCAGCTCCCTCACATCTCTTTCAATAGTAACACAACTCATAACCAGCCAGATAAACAAATTTGCTTTCCATGTGTACCTCCTTGATATTGTTAATTTAATGTTAGTGAGAATAGGACATTGTCTTTTTCCTCTCTATCCTCAGTACCTATCTCAATGCCTGGTACATAATTAGGTCCCAAATATATATACTGATTAATGCACAAATACATATGTCTTTTCAATTTCTTTCCACCCTCTGTAATGAATACAACAAACAATAAATATAAGGGAAGTTTTCCTCTTTTTCCTTCTAAACTCTTACTGTTGAAAATCACAAATATTCCCACAGCCTCAACCATCCCCTAACTATAAACATGCCCAAATCTCTACCAACAGTCAAGACTTTTCCTTAGTCCTGCATACAGTCATTCATTTCTGTAGACTATTGGAAATTTCAGCTTCAATATCTTTTCAATACCTTAAATTTAACATTCAAAAACCAAATTTCTCATATTCTAACCCTCCAAAAGCAACTCTTTCTCCTATGTTCTGTATTTCTGTTAAAGGCACCATTAATTTACCAGTCACCCAAGTCCTAAAGACATTTCACAGACCTCCTTTTGTGGCTTCCGAGCTCTCTTGAAACCCGAATCCTATCAGTCAGCAATTCCTGTGGATTCTTCTTACACCAGGTGCTTTCCATCTGTCTAGACTGTAAGCTCCAGGAGTGCAGGGAGCAGTGTCTGTTTTGCCTGGCACATGTCAATATATATTTGCTAAATGGAAGGAAGGATAAATTTCTATTCTTTTTTCATTCCTACCATCCCACCCCAATTTAGATCCTTATTATTTGCTATAGCAACTAGTTTCCCTGTCTCAAGTTTCTTGTCATTTAACAAACTACCACCAGGTTAATCTTCCTTAAACAGAGTTCATACCTAATCTTGGGCACTAAGCTATTCAAACCTTCAGTGGTTTCCAGTGTCTACTGCACAGAGCCAACTCTCTTAGTCAAGAGTTAAGGCCCTCCACAATACAATCCCATCTACCTTTGTCCAGTTTCTCCATACCCACTTGTTCCCTCAGCCAACCCAGTCTACTCACTGTAACTCAAAAGTGCTATGTTCTTTCCTCCAGCTGTGTCTCTCCTGACTAGAACATCTTCCTCTCCCTCTTTCTTCATCTATCAAGATTCAATTTCTCCAAAGCCTGGTTCCAATCTCATTTCCTCACTAAAGTTTCCTGACCACACCAACTGAGCACCATCTCTTCTGTAGCATGTACTTTGTTCTTACCACAATAGTACTATGTAAAAGATTTACGTTCTTGTATTCAGATGTAATTTCTCACTAGCTAGATTATCAATTCATGTGGGAAAAACCTACTACGTTTACTTTTTTGGGTCTCTCTCCTCTAAGAGTTTAGAACAATACCTCCAAAACATTCAACAAATATTTTTTGAGGAGAAGGAAAAGTGGGAAGAAAGAAAAGATGTTGACACTGGGTTAAAAAATAGCATAAGGTCTCTGTGAGGAACACAGCAGGATAGCAATGTGGAACTCAACAGAAGAAAAAAAGCTACCTCAAAAAAATGTTTTAAAATGAGCTATTAAAAGCAGGAGATCAAAAACAAGTGAGCTATGACTGAAAGGTAATTTACAGCAAGTCTATGAAAAAATAAGAAGAAAGAAAGAAAAAAAAAACAGCCAATGCATTATCAATTAGAGTCCTGCTGGGCAATATTAACACAGATTCCACTTAAAAGAGACAATCAAAGGCTCAGTCACAAATAGGAACACATTTATGCTCTTCAAGGAGCCAAAGAAAATGCAAGAACATCTTCCCCAGGAAGGCTTCCTACCCTCACATAATACTTTATCACTGCTCTTAATCAAACCAGGCTGACAGAATTTCAGACATTAACAGGGTCCCCCTATAATTCGCAGGGATGGGGAAGCCATGTTACCTATCTTAAACAAAGCAGAATAAGGTAGAATCAAATAACCACTATAGTTCTATCTGCAGCATCTCTCACTTCCTCTGGGGGCGGGGAAAGAAAAAGAGGGATGGGACCATAGGGCCAGACTCTGCAACAGGGTCAGAACTGTGTGGGTTTTAATGAGGATGTTTGCACTGAGCACAGTGTGGGAGAGGACAAAAGGTGAGCAGGAGCAAAGCAGAATAGGAAGCAAAGCCAAAGGGTGACAGGGTAATGGCTTCCAGGGGAGGAAGTTTTCCAAGAGAAGATGAAGAAAGCAGTTCAGCAACGTTTGTCCCTAAATACAGTCACTTAGAACTGTAACAAAATACCCAACCTAACCCAGTATGAGCAGCTGAAATCTAGCCAGGGTAAGAAAGTGGCCTGGAAAAGGGTGAGAAGAATCCATGTGGACTGACTTCGGCCCTGGCCAACCTGCCCCATCCCAAGTTGAAAAGTTTCCATGTCCCTGAGACGGGTCTATCCAGGGCTGCTGCTGGCAGCTGCTCTCCTGGCAGCACAGGATGACAAATTCATGGCATTGCTGGGCCAACAGCTGCTACAGCTCCAGGGGAGGTGATGAGTACCCACTGAGGTGCTCTGGGCAGAGAATGAACTATTCTGGGAACAGTCCTACAGTCAGCAAAATCAAAGCTACAGTTCACCAGCTGAATGAAAATACAGTACAACTGTTACTCCAGAGATCCAGGAAACCAGGTGCACTCTCTCTGTCCCAGCTTCTTTGACTTCAACTGATTCTCCCCCTCACATTTGGTAGCATTTTGTCTATTTCCAAGGGCATGACTTCAGTTTTGGCCCACATTAACCTCTCTACTGGACTGCCATGCTTTCTTAACAGGTCTTCCTCCTTCCTTCCAGTCTCGCTGCTCCAACTGATCCTATGTATCACTGCCATAGTTACCTTCCCAAATCACAGCCATAGTTATGTTCCTTACCAAAAACTATCAATGGTCCCCCCATGCCTACAGAATAAAGTCCAAACCCTGTCACCTGGCATTCATAAACCTCTGTAATCTTCTGGCCCCTACCCTTTTCTGGGTTTGTTTTACTATCACATTTATAATTCCTATTCTTCAGAAAAACAGATGAATTATCCACCAGTCTTAGTTTTCTCATCTCTGATACCCTTTACTAACACTGCTCTCTACCTAAAATGCTCCCTTCTCCTTCTGTTCATCTTTCTACAACTTATTTTCCCTTTTTTTAGATAGAGATTCTCGCTCTATCACCCAGGATAAAGTGCAATCATAGCTCACCACAGCCTTGAACTCCTGGGCTCAAACAATCCTCCTGCCTCAGCCTCCTGAGTAGCTGGGACTACAGGCATGTACCACTATACCCCGCTCCTTTCTATAACGTCTGCATTTTTAACAGTATTAAGCTTAGAGAACCAATACCTAGCATTGGAACTTTTATTTTTCCAATTCCCATCCATTAAGTTCACTTCCATAAAGTCCTCCTCAGTCCCCCAACCAAAAGAAATTTCTCTTCTTTGTGTACCTGTGGCATTCTGTATGGAGGGAGGGGGGATTACCTCCAAAAACCTCCATCCTTACCTTTAATAGGTAACCCTAACCTCGTCTCTACAATAAAAATTCATCCTTCTGTCACATTCATTCTCATGTCTCTCTCCTCTTGCAAGAATCAAGAAGGCGTACTACCACATTGCCGCACGAAATCTGAACTTCTCTGCTTGCTATCAAAGAGCCACGTGGCATTGTCTTTCATATACCTGTCCTTTCATACACTATACATGGGGAAAGTAGTAGATGTTGCTGATTGTCCTCCAATGTTTTCCCTTCTTCTATATTAATGGAAACTCTACTTTATAGTCACCCAGAATAATAACTACATTCCCTAGCTTCCCCTCCCCCTAGCTCAGTGTAACCATGCGACTAAACTCTGGTCAGTCAGATGTGAGTTAAAGTGATATATGTGCCACTTTCAGAATGCACCTTTAAAAAGTAAGACTGTGCCAGGCATGGTGGCTCAAGTCTGTAATCCCTGCACTTTGGGAGGCAGAGGCAAGAGCCCAGGGGTTCTATACCAACCTGGACAACTTGGTGAGACCTCATCTCTACAATAAAAATTTAAAAAATTAGCCGGATGTGGTAGCGCACGCCTATAGTTCCAGCTACTTGGAAGGCTGAGGTGGAAGGATCGCCTAACCCCAGCAGGGCAAGGCTGCGGTGGCCATGAGTATGCCACTGCACTCCAGCCTGGACAACAGTGTGAGACTCCCAACTCAAAAAAAAAAAAAAAAAGTACCTGCCTCTTGCCCTGTTGTCTTTCCTGCTGGCTAAAATGGGAAATGGTGGCAGTGAGTCATCTTGGGTCATATAGAAAAGGACAACACTCTAGGGATGGAATAAGGGTCCCGATAGCCCTGGTGTTAGCCCTGGATAGCTAACACTTAGGTTATTACATGAGAGAAATCAACTCTATCTTGTGTAAGCCATTATTACTTATATCAGCCAAATCTATATCTTAACCAAATGAGGCATGCCTAAAATAACTTGCCTGTGCCAAAATGTCTATTTTTCTATCACTAACAAATGTTTCAAGCTCGGTCTAGTGTTGCTGCTTGCCAAGTGTCAGTTCTGTTTCAGCAACATGGTTGTCTCTGTACAGCAGTGCTTGTGCTGTGCAAACATCTGAACACTTGGTTATTTTTTGCAACACAGAAATGAGTGGAAAATGGAAAAATGGAAATGCTCCTACTAGTAGAGGTCTCATCACTGTATTAATAAGACAAAGATAGAAATCATTATCCACGTGGGCTCTTTAGATGCTCCCTGGACTTAAGCAGGCAGGCTGTGAGTCTAATTGTGAGAAAAAGAAGAAAATTAAAGACAAGGTACAAAACGCTACAAATCTGTCAGGTGAGATATAATCAGAATTTCATATATATAACAATAGAACCCACCTACAACATGTAAAATTGTAGTTAGATATTCAACCATTTGACTTTTGTATACATTTTCAGGAATAAATTATGTATGAGAGTAGGATGTTGCCTGGATCTCTCTCATTAAGCTTCTCACCATCTTGCCTGTATTGAATGTATTTGTACATACAATTTCATCTCCTCTATTAGGTAGTACCAGATGAAATTCCCACTTTGTTACCATTCTTAACCTATAAAACCAGCAATTTCATATGTTTCACTTCAACAGACTGAAAGTTCTTGTGTTTGGGGCTCACTTTAGTCATCTTGGCATCTCTCACAGTATCTTACACATGAGAAGTTTATCAATAAAAAATTGCTGGGATTAACTTTTATAGATCTTCTACTTGAAACACTTATAGCTCCATCAGACACTCTCCTACATTGCCTTCTATCCTTTGCCTTAAAAACAAAACAAAATGAAGTGAAACAAGCCTTTCCCTCTCTCCCACTCTCTCTTCAGGTACTTTTGCTTCTCTTAGTAGTAACTTTTACTACCCCCAACACTGGGTGTTCCCTAAGCCTTGGGTCCTGAATTTAGCTCTGTTCTTCTCTTTTTCTTTCCCGAGTTATTATATGCATTCATCTCTTTCACAATCACTTTTATACTTAAGATTCTGCTAGCTATCCCCAGTCATAACCTCAGAAGTACGATATCTTCAACTGGATACCTAATGGCCTCACACTGCCCCAAATCCAACAAGTTCAAAGTAAGATCACCATTTGAAACAAGTCTTCTCTTAACATACCACTTCTATCATGGATGCCACAGTTCTCCCAGGTCACCAGGTTACAGACACTGGTCACCTCTGATCATTAGGATTTTTTATCCAACCAGTAATCCAGTTCTGTCTAGTTTCTTGAATACTTCCTAAATACATTCCTTCCTCTCCATTTTTTTCCGGCTATCACATTTTCTGCCATCACATGTACACAGGCTACCTCCAAAAACCTCCATCCTGACCTTCTGTGGCATAAAAATTCATCCTTCTACTACATTTATCCTCATGTCTCTCTCCTCATGCAAGAATCAAGAGGGCATACTAAACACATTGCCACATGAAATCTGAACTTCTCTGCTTGCTATCGAAGGGTCAACATGTGGGGTCCACTCTATTTAACTTTATTGTCCACTGCTTTTGAAAGTACCTGTGCTCTCATCTTTATTAAAGCCCTTTTGACATATTGTTTTCATGTCTCTTTTTCCCTATTAACCAGGAATTCTGAAGCTTATCTTAGTCCCCATAAGAATCAGCAGAGAGCACAGTACCCAGTAGGTATTTAAAAGGGGTTTGTTAAATAAGTAGATTGATTGTTGCTCAGATAACAAAAATCTGGTAAGATCAGACAGGAAGCTACTGGAGTAAACCACCTATAAAGTAGAGAAGTTCCCCACTTCTAAGTTCTTGTACCGTCTTGTCCTTTTCTTCCACAACACCTACCACAACTTTAAGTTACATATCTAATCGTGTGATTTGTGTAATTCTCATTACTTCATTCTATTGTAAGTACCATGTGGAAGAGGCAGCATTTGTTCCCTGCTACATCCCAAGGCACAATGGAGTTCAAGGAATCTGCAATGGATATTAGTTAGTGAATGGGTAAGAACTTCCCCTTTAAAGAAGCTGGATCCCACCCTAACCCCTATACCCCCTCATCACCAACGTTTCTGCCCATTCTCATCTGTCCATGCTGTTCTCTCCTTTGCTACAAATACTTACCTTTAAAGTCTAACATAAGTCCCAAATGTTTCATGAAAACTGTCCTGACTATTCCAGATCCTTTATCTACCTCTGATGATTTATTTCTGACCTCTTATTAGATCTATGTTCTATATCACACCAATGATCTCTTCCTAAGATCATTATTGCTTTATCCTCTGATAGCTTCCTGTATTGAAAATCTTTCCTCCCCAACCAGACATGACTCCCTATAGGTACACACAATAAACTTCTCTTGTATCCTCCAGTATCTTGGACAATACCAAGTACAGAGCTAGTTAATCAATAAATACTCACTGGATATTTGAGAAAAAATGATGCTACGTGCCAGTTTTATCACAAGGGAAATCAATTCTTCCAGCCTTGGACAAAATACCCTGTTCCTAGTATGTGATCTTAATCAGAGCAATTCAGATGACTTAGAGATTAACACATCTGAAACTTACTTTGTACTAAATAAATCCTTAAGCTGAGGATAGGATATAGTACTAAAAATCAAATACTAGTCTAAACTTAGGAGGAGCTCACCAACAGAACACATCTTTGAATCTTTTTCTGTTTTAAGAAACTTTCCTATTTCTCCTAGGAGAAAGATTCAAAGATTCAAATATTCTGTTTGGCTAAGTTATAGTGAAACAGAACAAGAAACGATTCCTTTTTCTAAAGCAAATGATTCCTCCCCTAATCTTCATTTATCACATGCTAAAATAATATTTTATTATCATATGATTCTCTTATCATAAAGAGAATAGGACTTGGAAAAGATAAGGGACTTTTAGGAAAAAAACATATGGAGCAAATTCTCATTCTGGCTTCTTTTGAGAGCGCCATAATCTCCTCAATCTTAACCTCCACATTCACTACTCAGAGATGGCTTTTAAAGAATAAATTGTGTTCTGTATTATTAAGGCAACAAACAAAAATAGAAACTAGGGGAAAATCGACACATTTGGCATTAAGTCTTGAATTTATTCATTCATTTACTCATTTACAATATTTAGTGAACATCTACTATATATCACACACTATGCAAGGTACTGTGAAACACTGAAAGATGAATCAGACAACGTTATACAATCCACAAAAGAAAGATTACAGAAAGCAGACAATGTGAATTCTCTAAGAGAAGAACAAATAAAATGCTGTAAGAATTCAGAAGACGGAGAACATTCTTTCTCCTAGGAGAAATAGGAAAGTTTCTTAAAACAGGAAGCATCTGAGTATTCAGACATGGGTATGGCTTAGGCATGCAGAGAGGTAAAGAATGGGCACATAAGCTTAAATATTAGGATGCCAATGACCCACTGGAGTGAATATTCTGTTTGGCTAAGTTATAGTGAAACAGAACAAGAAACAAGGTTGGAAAGCTGTGTAAGGCCAGATGTACAAGGGCCTGAAGACTAAGCCAAGAAGTAAGCAGCTTTGTGAATAGAGCAGCACTTCTCAAACGTCAATGTGCACACAAATCACCTGGCAGATCTTGTTACAGTAGGTTTGGGTGGGGCCTGAGATTGTGCATTTCTAACATCCCAGATGTTGCTGACATTGGGAGACCACAACTTGAGTATCAAGAACCTAGACAGTGGGGAGCTACTGAAAGTTTTGCAGAGAGAAACTGTCTGACCTCCAGTGTGTTCTAAGAAGACTAGATCTGATCTTAGTGGAGCAGGCAGATTAAAATGGGGAGAACCTACAGACTGTGGTCCTCAATGCTGGCTATTTATTAGAATCACCTGGGAAGCTTTTACACTACCCTGTTACCTAAGCCCCACTCCCAGAGATTCTCATTTAATAGGACTGCAGTGAGGTCCAGATTTCTCTGTATTTTTTGAGTACTCCAAGGAATACTAATGTGCAGCGAGGTTGAAAATCTATGCTATAGATGATACAGTAAGTATGGCAATCATTCAGCCAAAAAATTATGATCTAAACTAGGGCAATGGCAGTGGGAACAGAGTAAAGGATCCAGCTGTATAAAATATTGTAAATGTAGAAGGAATAGACTTAGCAACTGTCTTAGGCAGGGATTTAGCTGTACGGCTAAAACATCATTAATTTCTTCCGATTAAAGGCAGTTTGGTGAAATGGTTAAAAGCATAGACCCTGGAATCAGACTGCCTAGGCTTGAATTCCAGTTCGATATTTATTGTGTGTATGTGAGACAGCGACACACACAGACAGACCAACTGACCGACCAGCCCTGGGTTTAAGTTCCTTAACCTCTTTACACCTCAGTTTCTGCATCTGTAAATTGGAGATGATAATAATAATAACCAACATATGAAGTTGTTGTGGGGATTAAGTGAGCTAACATATATAGAAAACCCTTAGAAACATGCCCGGCAAAAGAAAAACCTAGAAAGTTGTTTGCTATTGTTATTAGCATGGTTCTTTGTCTATTCTGATGCCCCAGAATTCTGAACTGCACATAAGACTGATCAGAAAAAGGACTCATCTTTAAAGACTTTCAACCACTGAAGCCAGTGGCTCATTAATCCAACTGGATCTAAGTAGCAGACCCTGACTCCCTCCACCACAAATAAAATGCTTCAAGAAGATGGAGAGCATTCCTTCTTCAGGTCCTTCTACATCTGGCCTTAAACAGCTTTTCAACCTTTCCACTCCCAAGGCCTCTAAGAGTAACAACCAAAAAGCCCTACTTGAATTGCTGGTCCTTGGTGCTACGCGTCTTGGCCAGAAAGCGCTCAGCCAGCTTCTCCAGGTTGCGGGAGTAGTCCATCTCAATCTCGGCCTTCTTTCGGAAGAAGTCCTGGAGGTCCTGTAACAGTTGCACCCGGAGCTCACACTGCTGGTCCAGGCATTTCATCTGCTCTGTGAGTTGAGCACGGATCTCTGCAAAAACAAGGGAAGACAGTCAGACAGAAAGCCCTAAATAAACACCAATATTCACCCACCTTCCATTTATTTGTGCCCTGGGGAATTCAAAGTCCTTAATTTAAAAAAAACTTAAAGTCTAAATTGGCCATATGATATGAGCCACCTCCAAAAACTCCACCAATTCTTTCTACACCAGTGAAGAACACTACAAACCAGGAATCTGCTGAATTGTTTAGGAGAAGCTTCTTATTAGACGTAACAATATTCAGAGCTACCATCTATTGAGTGATTTACTGTGTTTCTAGCACAGTGTCAGAATTTGAGTGTCTGGCAGAGGGCCCAAATGATCTATCTCTTAACCATTCTAGAGGTAGACACCACTTTATCCTCATTTTAAAGAAGAGAAAACCGAGTCTTGAAGAAGTCAAGCTTTTAAGTGGTGGAGCTGGGATTCAAACCCAGGTAAACTTTAGGGCATACATTCCTATTTTTATACATTCTTATTACTTCAAATTTGTTTTAGCCTCTTCATGAAGTAGGGTGATGGTCAAGTTATTTTAAGGGAGGTAGAAAGAGGTCTGCTCAATATCAAATGGTAGCAGTAAAGAACAAAACAAGCATCAGGACTTCTAGACAAGCAAACCATTCACTGTCAATCAGATTTCACAGTTTCTGGTATAAATCAACCTTCAAAAAGTTGACTTGGAAAGGTATTTTCTCATTAACAAATATTACCCATATCTGTTACTTCATCCTCATGGAGGTCAAAGAGTCTCTACAATGTCATAGCTAGAAACTTTTCTGGTTAGCTCCAGTTCACAGATTTCTGGTTGGCCAGAGTCCTTGTATAGGACTAGCATACACAGTCCCTCTGAAATTGCAGCAATGGCAGCTCCACATGCAACCAGATCTGCCTTGAATGTGGCACTGCATTTGTTACTGACAAGAGACATGGCACTCACAGGAAGCAGTCTGCCAAAACCAGACTGCTCTGCAGCTCAGAGAAGGCCTGCAGTGTGTATCCTGCTAAAGTTATGTCCCTGAGTCAGAATGCAACCATTTCTTTCATTCTCTCCTCCTGCAAGTTCACTCAGCTCCAAGTGCATTAGGATATAACAGTGACTACTATCCTAGGGAAAAGGAGCATCTATATTATGCCTTTCCTTATGCATGTCCCAAATTCATTTCCAAACAGCACAGCTGTAACAATGTTTTCTGTCTCTGCTATGCAATGCATTGTTGTAGGGGTCAGGAGGTAGGAGGGCTCAAGTTTTCATCTGAGGTTTAGATAAATCAGAAGCAAATCCAGGATCAGCTCTATGATGCTGAAAGGTTTCCACCACTCTTTTCGTGAAGTAACAATGATGGGTAAATGATGCCTAGAGTAGTTGGGGCTCCATAATCTATCCCTACCTATATGTCTGTTTCTGTTTTTATAGATAGCAGTATGCAGTATGTAGTATGTATGTGGTCCTTTGTGGATGATCTTAAGTGATCTTTAAGTGTGGTTCTCACCTTTTTCATCCTCATGCCTTCCCCTTGCCAATCACTGATGCCAACCAACCTTGCAGTAACCTCACCTGAACTGAAACTGAGCTCTGGGGGATTGTTTCGAGCAGACAGAAGGCTGTGCAGAAAAGCCGCCTACCTCATCACTCATCAAAGCTCTCTTGTTCTGTGTTTTTTGGAGTCTGATTACAAGGGTGTTGGGGGTAAAGATCTGCAGAGGTCATGTCAGGCATCTGGTTCTTGCCAGGGATTTCTGGGTCTCTTAAAGGGAACAGCCCTTGTTGACACTATTCCTAGAGGTATCTGTCCCTCTTCTGTGTATTAATGAAAAGCTGGCAGTAGTATCCACTGGATAGGCAGACTGTGGGTACGGGGGCTTCAAAATGTTCACTGATATTACTTACAACTCGCCCATTAAGTAAGAATCAGGGCCTCCTAGGGTACAAAGGCTCTCCAGGTAGCCAGTCAGTAACAGATGTTCAGGGGATATGGATAGGCAGTGGTGGGGCTGTCAGGCCCCTCTCAGTCAACCTCTAATTCACTTAAGAATTTGCCTCAATAATCTCACTAACCAGGGAAGAAGAAAGGACACTTAGATTGAATGACACTCACCCCCCTGCCGAAAAAAGAGGAGGCTAGGCAAAGTTCCATGATAACCATGAAGTTCTAGAAGTAGGCCACTCCAGAGTTGCCCTGTCCAAAAAACAAGCACTTCATAAGAGGTCTCTGAGATGTGATTTAAGCTAAGCAGTCCCCAAGCACATCCAGCCAGCACAGAATTCTACCCTGGCTTTCTCTAGTGCCTTAGTGAGTGGGCAGCACAGCAGAAACTGCATCCCACCCTTGGCACACCCTCTGGGACCCTGAAAGGAAGGGAGCTGTGTTTACTGAACACATTTTATAGCCCTTTATCTGTCTATCTATATATGTCATCTCATTTGATTCTCACAACTGGTTATAAGATATTCCCAATTATCCTGATTGCACAGGTAAGAAAATTGAAGACTCATTAAGTGATTTACCAAAGGGTCAGCAATTTGGCACCAAGTGAAGTTGGAGGTAGGGCAGGGAAACAAAAGCTAGAGAAACAGAACACCAATATGGCATCTCTGAAGGTATTTTTGAGTAAATCACAGTGACAGTGGCTCTCACTCCTGGAACATAATCTTTTCCACTTTTCAGCTGAGGAGTGATTCAGGCCCCCCAGAGACGAGTTAGTACTAGTCCACTGACTCGTTAGCCCATGTTTCAACTTGTCCACATCCAGACTGGATCTCTTCCCCACTTCCTAGACGTACTTTACAGGGCAGCTTTGGAGGAAGTGCTTTTCTTGTCCTGTGAGGTCACCCTGAGGTCTGCCAGTAAGCCCAGAGGACACAGAAAGTGAGAAAGCAATATTCCCAAACCTGATCCAGGAAAAGAAGAGGCTCTGCTAATAGATACCACCTGCCATTGTGGTTTATTGAAGATATGACACCACTGAGCATCTCCCTTCCCCCACTACACACCTTGAAGAACAAGCCTCCTTTGCTAGCACCCTTGGGTCATTGGCACAGAAACTTAAGGGAGGCTCCAACCACTCCCTCCCCTAGGCCTGAAGCTCCAGGACAGAACAGCTGTTCTGTCCAGGGCAGAATGTGTTGCCTCAGGCTTTGCTGCTGTAGTTGCTGCAACAAAAACAAACAATGGTCCCCAAGAAAGCAGCTATGCCAGCTCCAGTTCTCTGTCTCTGCACATAAGGGGCTGAAAACAAGAAGCTTCTGAATGCTAGCACGCCTGGGCTGTGTGCCCAAGCTGGAGGCCCCTCTGCACCCTGGCCTACCAACAAACCAAATGGCAGAAAGAAGAAAGGGGCAATTTATAATAACATGGAGGAATTCCTCACAGCTCCCTTGTGAACTTAGGCAAGCATGCATGTGCACATGTGTGTACACTCAAAAGACTCACACCACCCATTCCGTGCTTCACCATACCAACTCAAGAAGACTTTACAAATCTACTTTATGGTAGATGAGTGTTCCTGAGAGCTATGGGGATAAAAGGGTTCTTGCAGGTTCCTTCCCTACAACTACTTGGGAAGAAATCAACCTTTTAATGTCTAGAAGCAGCTGTATCTCAAGGGTATGAGATAACTCCCTGACTATCCACAAAATAAAAGTACTAAAGTCACCATGAACCATTTGGAGTAATATACCCAAAACAGCCTCCCCTGAGAACCTAATAGAGCTCACTTACTCAGCAAATCTTATTAAGCTTCTCCTGGGTGGCAGGCACTGTGCTAGGTGATGGTGACAAAGGAGAACAAGACAGGCCTAAGCTCTGCCCTAACGAAGCATGGTTTGACAAAGAAGGAGGAGGACAAGAGAACACAGAAAGTCTTATTAGTTCCTGTTTTGAATCTTCTTTATTGTAACAAAGCCGGGATAATAGGCCTCAACCTGAAGACCCAAGATTTAAAAATCATTCCTAACAGAAAGAAATCAAGTCACAGGCCTGAGAAAAAAAGTCAATGTCCTCTAACTTTCTTCTACTGTTTTTTTTAAAAAGGACACTTGGATAAAAACTGCAACTTCTCTTACAAAAGGGATCAAAGCTTTTAAACAAGTTTCCTGAGAATCAGTTGACCTTTGGTTGATATTTCATTCAAAAATTCAAGACAAATTGTAACCTCACTGTTCTGAAATTAAGATAGTGGTGATGGTTGTACAACCTTGAAATATACTTTTTCTTTTTGAGTTGGCGTCTCACTCTGTTGCCCAGGATAGAGTGCAGTGGGAGATATACTTTTAAAACATTGAATTGTACACCTTAAAAGAGTAAATTTTATGGTACATGAATTATACCTCACTAACAAAATAGATTTTCAAAAATGTAACCCCACCAAATAGCATATTCTGTTAAGCACCATCTGCCAGTTAAGGGGGAAATGGCCCAAACAAACAGGCACCAAAAGGAGGAACGAATTGGATTCCATTTCCCCATTTGTCAGTTCTGCACTGAATATCTTTAAAGCAAATCTTGGAAGCTACCCCTCTGGACAGCAAGCTTGGCCATGACACATGGCGGATCACCATTCCATCATTTCCAAAGGGTGTCAGGTAAAGACCTGGCAAGGAATGTTTTCATGCTCAAATCCAGAAACGGCAGACACACCCAACAAAGCTTCCAAAGCTTCCCCTGAGAAATGCTGCCTCCTTGTCCATGCTTGGCCACAGCTGAGGTACTAATTACACCTGTCCTAGGATCTAGAAGGAGGCTTATTTCCTTTTTAGAAAGTTGCTGAAGGGTCACAGTAAAGAAACAACTAGAAGAAAAACTAGCCCTAATAAGATACTGATCATTTAACAACAGGCAGGGCCCTGCCACACTGACAATCAGGTAGATTCTAAATTATAACACCTGCCAGTGCAGGCGACACAGTCCTTTAAAAACTGTCCTCTGAAAATTCACCAGTCAGCAGAATACAGGAGCCGAGGGGTGGGGGATTACCGAGGCTACTGCCTTCAATTCAGAGATATTAGTTCCCTTCCTTTCCCCTTTCAAAATTTATCTCCTTCTTCAGGAATTTTCTCTGATTAAGTCATAAATCCCACATTTCCAAGGAGAATATGAGGGTGGGAAGGTAGGCCAGAAGAAAGAGTCACACAGGCACGTCCTTCCTTTCTCCTTGATGTGCCAGTGCCCAGGGGGCAGGAGCTGCGACTCCCACAGGCTCTGCTGCCAGCGCGTGGAGCATGAGATCAGCCCGCGCTCCCCATTGGGAACCTGGCCTGACTGCCAGTCTTTTTCCACCGAATCTGCCTCACCTGCTTTCAGCCCTCTCACAAACACATGATGTCACCTCAGCCATCTCAGGAATATTAATTCCTAGTACCTTTCCAGCAAGTGTTATATAAGAATACAATTGAGGCTTTCATCAGGCTCTACCCTCCCTATCTCTTACCAAGACTTCTTATCCTAACAGTAATCAGCCCCTCTCAAAAAATGTTCCCCAGGAAACAAGATGCCAGAATGCCCTGCCAAGTCTTGCTCTTCACCCTCCTGGTTTTCCTTTCCATAACATTAGTAAAGGGGGTGGGGGGACTCTTAAAAATCTTTGCTGGACAGATGTAAGAACCAAAGTCCAGAGAAGCAAAGGGGATTGATCATGATTACACAGCTATTTAGTTGCAGATCCAGGACTGATCCAAGTTGCTGAGTTTCCAAGTCAATGTTCTGTCTTACTTAGTCTTGTTGCAAACATTTATTTGAGTGCCTTCCAGGTGCTCTGGGAATATGAAGACAAAAGTATTCCCTCAAAGTTATCAGGGTAGTGGAGAAGAAAGAAGAAAAAAAAAAACCTTTAACAAACAAGGTGAAATAATAATATAAGTAAATGAAGTATGCATGCAGAGGAAAGAGAGCATCACCCTCAATCCATCTGCTGTACCATATCTTTCAGTGACTGACATTATTACTTATCTATGAGAAGTCAGTTTTCCAAGAAAAGGCCATCAAACCACTTTCAATAAATCAGAAAAAAGCAAATATTCTTCCTCAGAGAGTGTGACTAATAGCCTTTTTCCTCATTACTTGACTCTGTTGAATAACGCCCAGAAAAACTCGTAGACAACCAGCCAGCAAATAGCTATTAAGCCTCCAAAATCATTGTTTTTCATTCCTTACATCTATGTCTTCCCTGCTTTTACTCCACATGCTTTTGGTAAAACTGATTCCAGCCCTGCCCTCTCCAAAGATGGTAGACTTTATCTCGAGGCCTTGGCTGAGAGCTACAAGACAATGAGAGTATGACACTGCTGCTGCTATCTTGCCATCATGAGCTGCCATCTTGCCATCATGAGTGGAAAGTCTGTTTGAGAATAAAGTTGGCCCAGAGAAGCAGAGCTGAAAGGTGGGGAAAAGGAAACGTGAACACTTGAATCAAGGCATGGCTAGAAGCCAGCCCTATTCCTGAACCTTTTAGTCACACAAGTCAATTCATTCACTTTTTGCTTAAAACACTTTGCACTGGGTTTTTGGTCACTAGCAAACAAAGGAGTCCTAGTGGGTAAAGTGAGAAATTCTGAAGTATTCATAAGTATGAAGGTCTCAGTTCTCAAAGAAACTACAGTCTAATTGTAAAGACAATCAAAATATACCTTTTAAAATTTTATATAATTACTCACATATTTCATAATTATACAAGATATATATTATATAGCATATGAATTTTTGTTACTAGATACTATAAGTATTTAAATTAAAAATACTACAAGTAAAAATTTTGAGAGCGGAGGAGGATCATTTCTAAAGAAGGCTTTAGGAAGACTAAACTCCCTAAGAGGAAGAAATTTGTTCAGTTCACTACTGAACTCTTGGGACCCACAATACCGGCAAATGTTAATAGTAGGCCTCCAAATTTATAGAGGGCAGGTAGGAGAGGAGAAAGAGAGAAAGTCTGAGAAAGAACAAGAAGTCTGTGCTAGTATTCTTAAAATGGACAGAATTTCAGTAGGTGAAGGGTGAGGAGAGAATGTTCCAGAGTAAGAGAAAACGTAAGCCAGGAGATGGGAATGTTTGAGTGTGGCCTCTTTGTGGGGTAGTGAGGAGGATGGCCTCACTAGAACAAAGGGTGACACCGGGGCTTAGTTAAAGATAAGGGTGTAAGGGGAGAAGCAGCTCCAAAGGCCAACAGAGTAGTTTGGATTTCAAGCAGCCAGAAATGGAGTTAGTTAAAGTTTGTGTCATGATGAAAACAAGAAACAGAGTTGAAGCACGATCACAGTAAAAGAGATCTGCTGGAAGGATTCCTAGGGCTTCTAAATTAAGCAATAGAGCCAGCATTAATGATCAAGAAAGGCTGAGTGGTAGAGGTCAAAATGAGCAGGAGCATTTCATAAGTGGAAACGCCCTGCACATAATAACACTGGTCATTAGCAATAAAATGCACTTTAGAGCCTGTGACCTTCCAAACCATCCTTCCCCTTCCCTTGGTGAACAAAATAGACCCTAGACCCCATAAGAGAGATCCTTGGGTTCACAGGTAAGACGGTAATCTTGGCAGGAGGAAGAGGGTTGGGGGAACAGTTGTGACTGAGTCCTGGTCTCCCTGGCTTTCCTTTTAACTATTGTTCTCTCTCTGTTGGACTTTCCATGTAGCCATATTTAAAACTGTCTGCCCTATGCAGCAGACTGTCCCAAAGCTATGAAAGAAAGAACCTCTCTTCCCCTTACATTAACTCCACACTATCTAAAAACAATGCATGCTGCTTTGGAGTCAAAGAAAAACCAGCCAGTGGAAGAGAAGGAGAAAAAAAAAGTTTCCAAAGGACACTCAGTCATCCATTATCTTTCCAACCCCTCAAGCGAAGGCACAGAAAGCAACCTCATAAAGCCGATGAGGCTGAAGGGTGTGGAAAGGGATATCTCAATGAACTTTAATCATCGCAATTGCTCTGGTTAGCCGCCTTAGCTCTTTCAAGTGACTCAATAGCAAGTCAAAGACAAAAGGCTCCCAAATGAACAAGCTGCCACATCAAATGCCAAAGCAGTAATTTTAGTTCCTAGGCCATGCCTGAAATGTTTAAGAAACAGAACTCCCAAGGCCTAAAGTCTAGAATCAACTTGCACTACAAACTAAAGACATAGAATGAGAAGACTAACAGCTCCTCTGGGAAATGGTACCTAGTCATATGCCCCTGATTCATTGCTAGTGACAAGCTGCAAGTCAGTTCCCAAGGACCATGATAATCAACAAACCAACCCAGAAAATATTTATCTAACACCATCTCTGTGCAAAGTATCCGGGTGATGAATCATTGAAACACACAAGAAAATGTAAGATAATTATACAAGAAAATGTAAGACATGGTCTTACTCTCCAGGATCTTATAATCCAGTTGGAAAAGGGGGAAGCTAAATGGAAAAATATTCAACAGTATAATACTGTGCATGCTAAGTGCCAAAATAATGGTCCCGGAGAGAAGATCAGTAGAAACCAGCATAGACCTGAGTTAGTCTTGAGACCTTGAGCTGGGGAGGATTTTAAGAGAAGTAAAGGTAATAACGGATGAAGGGTTGTGGTTAGCAGAGCAAAAGGAGGCTAAAGTGGCTGCATGAAGCTCAGGAAGCTGTGACTAGATCACTGTGACTTGGAGGTTCACACAGAAGAGTATGAAGAGAGAGGGTGGAAAAGCAGACCTGCATGCTCAATGAATAGGACAGATACAAACACACCTCAAAAGGGCTCTGTAACCTCTGGACAGGGCAAGATAAGCGTCTTGAAAAGTAAAACAACCCAAAGAGAGTCAAAACCCAAGGAATGTTCTACCAAACAACTCCTGAAAAGACCAAATGCCAATTCAAACCTGTCTACTCCATTAAAGCACGATGGTAGACTTTATGCTGCTCAAAGCTCCAGCACAATCAAATTGAAAAGAGCAGATCAATATTAAAGTTCACACCGTACATTCCTAAAGAACTGGCTCTGGAGGATTTATTTCATTTTGTGTAGGACCCAGCTTAGCATACAGTATTGATACATGGTTTCAGGTTTAGTTCTATAAGCATGGACCAGGTACCTATTAGTTATCAGGGAGAAGGACAAACAAAAATGATTGAGGAAGACCAAGAGAGTCAGTTGGCCTGTGAAATGCCTATGAAGCATCCTGTTGGAAAAGGCAGTTGTATTCTCCAGTCTGGAGTTCTCAGGAGAGGTCAAGTGTGAAATAGACATTTAGAAGTCATCAGCAAGTAGAAGGGAGTTAGGAGGTTTACCATGAAAGCAAATGTAGCTGCCCATAGAGAACACATAGAATGAAAATAAAGTAGACATAGGCCTGGGACACCCCCATTTAGGCGAAAACCAAAGGAAAAAGTGATAGGAAAGTAGGCTAAGAATGAAGAAAGAAGTAAAACAATGTCAATAACTGCAAATAAAATAGTAGGGCAAAGAGCTCATTAACTCTGGCAATTAAGAATCTATCATTATTGAGAGTCTGCTCTGCCAGATTCAGTTTATGCATCATCCAAGAAGAACACAATTGCCTTACTGCTGGTGGACACAGTTACAATGGCTATTCCTGGTCCTTCATGCTGTTGATGGACCAGACTGACAGTGCCTTGCCTTGTACCCATGCTGCATGCCTCTCAACTGTACTCTAGGGTTTCACTATTGCCACTGGGGCATGAGATTTGGAGGGACCTGCTTAATCAGAGCCATGTGACCAACACATGGGGCGTTGAAGCCCCATGAATCAAGCCTTGACCTATAAGAAATGGGAGTCGATGAATAAAATATTTTCCCTTCTTGCCCCAGTGGACTGTTCAGAGATGCAGTAGCTCCACAGTTATCTGAATATATCCCACAGTACCAAACAATCAGCCTCTCATGAAGCTATGGTCAGTTTACAAGCAGTAACTTGTTCTCCTTCCTTCTCTTTCTCATTCCCCTTTTCCCCTAATTCCTGCCTCCCTGGGATGACTCTCACAAATAAAGCTTTTGCCTCTGGTTCTATTTTCTAGGGAATCTGGACTAAGACACCTACCACGTGCCAGGAACCTGCCTAGATACTGGGTAGACAGGTTACTTCCTTAAAAAAAACTTTTATTCCAATGAAAGTATCTGCCTGGTAAAGTCTTCAGAATAGCTAATCAATTATTTTTCAACAAGACAACATATATGTTAAGTGATTGATTAGTTATAAGAACTGAGTTAGTTGACTACAGCTTATTTTTTATGGGAAAGCAAACCATCTCCACAATAGGCAGACACAACTTATATATATTTACTAGTAATCACAGATACCAATTATTAAGTGCTTACTAAATGCCAAGCAGGCTCCTATTAAGTTGAGTCACTATTCAAGTATAAAGGAGGTACATTATCTCACTTAATCCTCAAAACACTTCAGGAGGATAAATTTTCAGTAAAGTCAAGAGGTTGAGAGAACAGACTGCATTCAGAAAAACCTGGGTTTTAATTGTAGCTCTGCCACCTGCTACCTGTGTCTCTTTGAACAAGACACTTAACCTCCCTAAGTCTTTTTCATTATCTATAAAATGAAGTTTGTAACAGC
This sequence comes from Tarsius wallacei, assembly GCA_963574415.1. Lineage (NCBI taxonomy): Eukaryota > Metazoa > Chordata > Mammalia > Primates > Tarsiidae > Tarsius > Tarsius wallacei. Next base: position 22,220 of record CAUYQG010246690.1, on the reverse strand, counting down.
AGTCATGCCATTGGGTTGTTATAAAGAGTAAAACAGATAGTGTATATAAAGTGCTTGCTACATGCCTGGTGCCTAGTAAGCCGCCATTGAAAGTCAACCATATCCAAGAATAGGCATATGGACCAAAGGAACAGGATAAAAATTCTGGAAGCAAAACCTCAATTTCTCAACCAGCTCATCTTCAACAAAGCCTCCACCAACAACCACTGGGGAGAGGAGAACCTATTCAGTAAACGGTGTTGGAAAACCTAGCTGACCAAATGCAGAAGATTAAAACAGAACCCCTACCTAGCACCATACACAAAAATCAACTCTAAATGGATCAAAGACCTAAACGTAAAACCTCAAACTATAAGAACCTTAGAAAATGCAGGACACACCCTTATGTAAGTTGGAACTGGCAAGCAATTCCTGATCAAAACCCCAAATGCTCATGCCATATGAGATAAGACAGACAAGTCTTATAAAACTGAATAGTTTCTGCAAAGCAAAAGAAACCATCAAGAGAGCAGAGACAGCACACAGAAAGGAAAAAAATATTTGCCAACTGTATATCTGACAAAGGCCCAACATCCAGGATCTACAAGGAACTCAAACGTGCCGAAAAGAAAAAAAACAAACAGCCCCATTAAAAATTGGGCAGCCGGGCTCGGTGGTTCAGCCTGTAATCCCAGCACTTTGGGAGGCCGAGGTGAGTGGATTGCCTGAGCCCGCGGGTTCGAGACCCACCTGGGCAACTTAGCGAGCCCTCATCTCTACAATAAATCAAAAGATTAGCCGGGCGTGGTAGCGCACACCTGTAGTTCCAGCTACTTGGAAGGCTGAGGCGGAAGGATCGCCGGAGCCCAGCAGGTCGAGGCTGCAGTGGCCGGGAGCATGCCACTGCACTCCAGTCTGGGCGACAGAATGAGACTCCAACACAAAAAAGAAATAAAAATAAAAAGTGGGCAAAAGACATGAATAGACACTTCTGAAAAGAAGACATATGGGCAGCCAACAGACACATGAAAAAATGCTCAGCCTCACTAATCATCAGAGAAATGCAAATCAAAACCATATTGAGATACCATCTAACCCCAGTAAGAATGGCCATCATTAATAAAATAAACAACAGATGCTGGCAAGGATGTGGAGAAAAAGAAACGTTTCTACACTGCTGGTGGGAATGCAAACTACTGCAACCTCTTTGGAAAACAGTGTGGAGATTTCTAAAAGAACTAGAAATTAACCTACTAGTGCAACCTCTTTGGAGAACAGTGTGGAGATTTCTAAAAGAACTAGAAATTGAACTTCCATATGACCCAGCAATCCCCCTACTGGAATATACCTGGAGGAACTCAAATCATTCTACAAAAAAGATATCTGTATACGCATGTTTATTGCAGCACTATTCACAATAGCAAAAACATGGAACCACCCATGTTTCCCATCAAAACTGGACTGGATAAAAAAATGTGGTACATATACACATTGGAATATTACATAGCCATAAAGAAGGACTTCACAGCAACTTGGATGGATTTAGTCTATCATACTCAGTGATCTATCACAGAAACAAAGAACAGAGTACCACATGTTCTCACTCATAAGCAGACCCTGAACAATTATCATAATACTATAAGAAAGGGGTTGATAGTAGCGGGAAACCACCAGGGGAAGGGGAGTGGGCTTGACAATTGAGGGAAACTGCCAGGGGAGAGAAGGGCACACCTCATCAACAAGAGTACCTGCATAATGAACATTTGTATACCTAACCCTGAATTGTACCCCACATCTTTAAAATAAAAAAAAAAAGACATTTGTAGCCGGGCTCGGTGGCTCAGCCTGTAATCCCAGCGCTTTGGAAGGCTGAGGTGAGTGGATTGCCTGAGCTCACAGGTTCGAGATCTGCCTGGCCAACTTGGCAAGACCTCATCTCTACAATAAATCAAAAATTAGCTGGGCGTGGTAGTGTGCGCCTATAGTTCCAGCTACTTGGAAAGCTGAGGCGGAAGGATTGCCGGAGCCCAGCAGGTCGAGGCTGCAGTGGCCAGGAGCGGCCACTGCACTCCAGTCTGGGTGACAGAGTGAGACTCCAACTCAAAATAATAATAATAATAATTAATTTAATTAATTTTTAAAAAAGAGATAATGGGGCCAGGTATGATGGCTCATACCTGTAATTCCAGTACTTTGGGAGGCAGAGGTGGGAGAATTGCAGGAGACCAAGGTGGGAGAATCACTTGAGGCCAGGAGTTCAAAACAAGCTTGGGCAACATAGCAAGACCTCATCTCTACAAAAAAATCAAAAAATTACCCAGGTGTGGTGGCACATGCCTGTAGTCCCAGCTACTCAGGAGCTGAGGCAGAAGGATTGCCTGAGCCTAGAAGTTTGAGGCTGTGGAGAGCAGTGATTGTGCCACTGCACTTCAGTCTGGGTGACTGAGTGAGATCCTGACTTAAAGATTAGAGAGAGAGAGAGAGAGAGAGAGAGAGCTGGTAGTTGGCAATGGTAAAGGGGAGAAATGCACACTCATGTCCATACCTATACATGCATGGATATGTAGCGGACAATGCCTTCCCAAGTTGGGGGATGGTTAGGGAGGGCCTCCCTGACGAGGTGGCATGAGTAGAGAGATCTGAATGATGAAATGCAGTCATCATGCAGAGATATATGGAAAGAGCATCCCATACAAAGAGAACCGAGTTATCTAAGAATGTTGAATGCATCTGGAGGAAGATTCCTCATATGTGTGTCCATGTTCCAGGTGGGTGCTCTGAGACTTGAATGAGTCTTTTTGGTTTTGAGGGGTATTTACCATGATCTAAAAACAGAGCTGATGAGCAAGTGGGTGGATGTCCCGGGGAGAGATGGGGAACCCAAGGCAAGTCTTTGCTCTAAATGTCAGCTATGAGGTGGGTTTTTTTTAAATGTATTTGACTTTTTTTTAAATTAAGTTGATGAATGGGTATAATACAGGGACAAGACAGGCCTGAAACAGCAAGATTGACAACAGCAATCTTCATAGAAATGGATTAGTGCTGTAGTAATATAGCACACTGTATTTAAAGTCTGCAACAGATATTAAGAGTCAGAACTGACCATTCAAACAGTTGATCTGCATGTCACATTAGCCAGTGGCAAGGGCACTTCGAGAATTATTGCTCCAGAAATAAAAATAGTCCAGAGTTTAGAGAAACTGGATCCTTTTTGCTAACTCCAGGGCACTCACTCTCAAGAGTTACTGGCCTTTTCTAAACTTATCAAAAGCCCTAACACATCCTCCACTCAAAAATAAACAACAGAATTTGAGGGCGACAGGTCCTCATACCTGGTTTGCATGTTCTGAATTGGCAGGCTAAGCTGCCTCTTTTAGAGGTCATGGTGGGATTTGGATATTATATTAGTTCAGTGTGAACTAAGTATTTAGGAGTAAGCACAAACCATCCCCCCCGCCCCCACCACCACCACAGAGCCTTTGTTTTTACATTTGTATGTCCAGGTTCGTTGGTGCTTAGGTTGAATTTCTAACAGTCTAGTTTTTTAAAGATGGAAATTTTTCATCTCCACAGAAAAAGGAAAGTAATCAACAAATGTTGGAGGATTTCTCATTCCCAGATTCAATCTTGTTGTGGGGCCCCTCTGATTCCTGTTGAGAGAAATAAGTGAAAAAAAAATGTATATATAGTTCTTAGCAAATATTTAAAGTTGAATAGTCAGCAATCATTAGCTGCTAAATTATTATTGCTGTTGTTATCTTTATTAAGAATTACCATATGTTGCACCTACCACCCACTTATGAAAATTTGTATATGAAAATATTATAGTATCTTACATGATTCATATTAAAACTTTGAAATTGACCCTTTCATATACCCATGCCTTAGAACAGAGATTGCTAAGCTATAGCCCATGGAGTGGAACCTAGACTGCTACAGATTTTCAGTTTTGCTTTTTTTACAGTTTTATTGAGATATATTTCATGTACTATAAAATCCACCCATTTAAAGTGAACAGTTCATTGGTTCTTAGTATATTGGTTGAGTTATGCAACCATCACCACAACCTAATTTTAAAACAATTTCAACATTCCCAAAAGAACCCACCCTACATTGCCTTCATTCTTGATATCCTACTCCCATCTCAGCCCCCGGAAATCACTAACAATCTATTTTCTCTATGGATTTGCCTCTTATTGGACGTTTCAGATAAATGGAATTGTATAATATTTGGCCTTTTGTGACTGGCTTCTTTCATTTAACATACTTTTTTTCATGATCTATCCATGTTGTAGCATGTATCTGTACTTTATTTTTTAATTACCAAATAATATTCCATTATATGAATATATATTTTGTTTACCCATTCACAATTTGGTGGACATTTGGGTTGTTCTCACTTTTTAGCTGTTATTAACAATGTTGATTTGAACATTCATGTCCAAGTTTTTATGTGGACATATATTTTTATTTCTCTTGGGTAGATAACTAAGAAGAATTTTTGAGTCATATGATAACTCTATGTTTCATATTTTGAAGAACTACAAAACTTTTTTCTGATGTATTAGCAAGTTCCAATTTTTCCAGATCCTCACTATTTATCTGTCCTTTTTACTTTAGCCATCCTAGTGGATGTGAAGTGATTTACATTTCCTTACTGACTAATTATGCCGGGTACCTTTTCAAGTACTTACTTGACATCTGTATATCTTCTTTGGAGAAATGTCTATTCAGATCCATTGCCCATCTTTAAATAAAATTAGGCTGTCATCTTATCATTGTATTATAAGAGTTCCTTGTGTATTCTGTATATAAGTAACTTGTCAGATAGCTGTTGCCTATTTTTGTAAATAAAGTGGCACTGAAATGCAGCCATGCCCATATATTCCCTATGGACACCTTCTTGCTAAAATGGCAGAGCTGAGTAGTTAGGTAGAGACCATATAAACTATAAAGCAAAAATATTTACTACCTGGTTAGTCACAGAAAAAGCTTGCTAAATCCAGCTTTAGATAAAAATATGTCACACTGTCTATTTAAAAGTAAAACAAAAAACACTGATTTGTTCACTTACCTATTTCACCATGTTCCTATAAAAATGAAGTAGATATTTAAATCAGAGGTTATGTAAGTAGATGTTGAAGACAGAGTTTCATGTATCAGAAGTTGTCTATCAGTTGTGCCTAATGTTTTTGTATATGTGGTTACACAGAAATCCCAATCAAAGATCCTAAGCTTTCTAAAAATACATGTTCTCATTGTCAGTCAAGACAGTGATTTACTTAATCTTCGCTCTAGTTTATAAACCTCTGAACAGTGCAATCAGCATAATGCTTGGTAGAGCTTTGGAAATGCCCACACATGCTTTAGAGGAAAACAGTTTATGGGATTTTTTTTTTTTTCCCAACATAGCTCATGAGAGATTTGGGGATTTATTTAACCGCCTTTATCCAAGCAAATCTCTTAGTGACCTTGTTGGGATTTTGATCTCAGTTAAGACTAGAATATATATGACTCATGCTAAGGGAAGAGCCCACAGAGGATAAATGAGCTGATGTGAATGTCCCTCTCCTGAGCAGAGTTTGCAGCAGGAGAGTAAACACTTGGACAGGCAATGCATGGCCTTTCTTGTCCAGGGAAAATGCTTTGGTCAGTCTGTGATGGGAAAGAGACAGTGCTGATCAGAGGCTTTCTGTTCCCACTGCCTCCCAAAGTTTGCACTTACCAAGAACTTCTGGGTTCTATTGTGGGTGAAAAGATCTGCACAAAGTCAAGATCAATGTCTGAATGTCATTTCCACTTTAAGGCCAAATTACACAATTATATATGACCCAACCCAGACACATGGGAGTAGGCAGTCATCTTTCAAAATAAAAAGAAATTTCATAATGAAGACATAGTGCATGGTCACTTTATGTGCTTCCCTAGTTTTCTTCTACCAACTTCCAGATTTCAAATAATTGCGTCAGATTTTTAAGGCAAAAATATTGTATTGTATTATTTTATTTGTGTGATGTATTGCTCATTCATATGTTGTATGCTGCTCTCCTTGCTGTCTTCCATTCCACGGTGAAACATTTCTCATCAAAGTCACAAGTAACTTCCATATTACCAAATCCAAAATTGAACTTCAGTTGTTCATTGTCTTGATCTGTCAGCAGGGCTTAACCATGTTGATCCCTTTGTCCTTGTTGAAATATCCTTCTTCTTGGTTCTTCCCCTATCTCATTGCCTAGCCCTCCTAGGTCTCCTTTGCTACCTGTCTTATCTCCCTGGTGTGTACGTATTGGAGGCCCCAGGAGTCTCCATCTGTGTTCCTATGTACTCTCAAGGCTTTAAACACCACCCTTAAGCTGGTGACTCCCAAGCCAGATTTCTCTTATTTGACTCTCCCTTGACTGTTCTGCATCTCCACTCTTTCTCAATAGACCTATCAAATTCAAAGGAGTCCGAACTCAAGTCCTGATTCCATTCACACCCTCCCTCTCCACCCTTCCTCTGTAGCCTTGATAATCTAGGCAAATGCAACTCAGTAATTTTCATTATCTAGTTATTCTATTCAAAACTTTGGAGTCATTTATTTTGTAAAAAAAAAATTTGTTATGGATAATATTAAGTATACTCAAAAATAGACAGAAAAATATAATAGAACTCCATCTATCCTTCACCCAGTCCCAGTAGTTATCTACCCATGACTATTGTGTCCTTCAAATCCCCAGTCCACTCCCAACCCTTCCATATTATTTTGAATCAAATCCTAATCATTATGTCACTTCATCCATAGATGTTTCAATATGCATCTTTGAAAGATAAGCACTTCATGTATTTTAACATAACAATGCATTACTTACACCTAAAAAATAATGATCTCTAAACTTATTACCTAATCTATATTTAAATTCCTAGTTGTCTCAAAAAATGTCACATTTATTTATTTATTTTTAGTTTGTTTGAATCAGGATTTTCTTTATTTTAAGAGATGAGGTTCTTGCTTCTTTGCCTACACAGATCTTGAAGTTCTAGGCTCAAGCAATTCTCCTGTACCAGCCTCCCAAGTACTGGGATTATAGTCATGAACCACTGTACTCGACTTTGAATTAGGATCTTGAAGTCACTCTTGACTCTTCCCTTTTGCGCCTACCCATGACCAATCTCTCTATAGATCCTGTTGATTATTTCCTTAAATTCTGTACAGAATCTGATCACTACTCAGTACTTCCACCACTACCGCAATGGGCCAGTCCACTTTTGTCTCTGTTGTGGGTTGTTGTAATGGCCTTCTAACTGCCTGCCTTCTTCCAACCTTTGACCCTTTCATCTATTCTTTGTAGCAACCACAGAGATCATGTTGAAAAATAAGTAATATCATGTCACTTCTCTATTGAGAACTCTAATCAACTTACCAATTTATCTAGAGTTAAAAGCCAAAATTCTCACAGTGGTCCAGGTATTAGTAGTTATCTGTACACCAAAAGTTAGTGGCTTAAAGCTACCAACATTTATTATCATACAGTTGCTGTGTATCAGGAATCTGGGTACAGCTTAGCTGAATCTTCTGGCTCAGGGTCTCCCATACGGTTGCAGTGAAAGTTGGGGAGGGCTGTGGACTCATCTGAGGCTCAGCAGACATGCTTCCACCTTCATTCATGAGATCATTAGCAAAATCAATTAGTTCCTTGTGGCTTCTTGGACTGAGAAGTTCCTTGGGTTGTGGCCCAGAGAGACTCCTCTTACTTCCTTGCAATGTGGTCTTCTCCACAGTGAACTAGTTGACTTCCATCATGAGAAAGAGAGAGTGAGCAAGATAAAAACTGGGGATGGGGGTTGTAACTTAATCTTGAAATAGATGTCCTATCACTTTTGCCATATTCTGCTTGTTTGAATTAAGTCACTAGATTCAGCCCACCTACCCGCCAAGCAGAAGACTTGAGTACAAAGAGGTAAGAACAGTGGAGAGTCATCTTAAAAGCTGCCTGCTGCTGGGCACAGCAGCTCACGCCTATAATCCCAGCACTTTGGGAGGCAGAGGTGAGAGGATTGCCTGAGTCCAAGAGTTCGAGACCAGCCTGGGCAACTTGGCAAGACCTCGTCTCTACAATAAATCAAAAAATTAGCCAGGTGTGGTAGCACACACCTGTGGTTCCAGCTACTTAGAAGGTTGAGGCAAAAGGATCACCTGAACCCAGCAGGTCAAGGCTGCGATGTCTGTGAGCATGCCACTGCACTCTAGCCTGGACAACAGAATGAGACTCCTATGGAAAAAAAAAAAAAAGCTGCCTGCTACAAACTATAAGGTCCTATGTGATTTTACTGCTAGTTACCCTGTAACCTCACCCCTTCTACTTCTCTTTGCCACTCGGTCAAGCCTCACTGCCTCCTAGCTGTGGAAGCACATCAAGCTTGCTGCTTCCTAAGGGCCTTTGCACCTGTTTTGCTTATTCCCTGGAACATTTTTCCTCCAGATACCTTTACCGCTGGCTCCATCATTTCCTTCAGGTCTCTGCCCAAATATTTTTCCAGAGAGGGCTTTCCTGATCACCATATATACAATAGAAACTCTTCTTATTCCATTTCTACAGCACCCTCTGTTCTTCTTATCTGCTTTTTCACTATCTGTTATGTTTTTTATTTCTATATCCTCTCTTTCTGTTAGATGTTAAGTTTCATGGGGCATGCATTTTATGTTTTATGTTTGCTCTTTTATCCTTGTTACTTGGAAAATTGCAGCAGGTGCTCAGAAATTTTTTAAATTATTGACTTTGCATTGTCCTGTAACCATATTAGCAAAATCATTGAGACACACTTTGGACTAACTTATTTTAATGCCTATCACTGGCACTTTAATTCCATGAGTTCTACATTCTAAAGTTCACTTTTTTTCCCTCTTCCTGTCCCTCTTGTTTTATGTATCATCCCTTAATCAATTACAGTGTGTCTTGAGTTATTTTTCTTCAAAAAGAATGTGTAGGTATCATGCTCTGTGAGCCTTTGCATATCTAAGATTGAAGTTCCGGCTTTGCTTTTAATTAGTTTGATCTCTAGGTTGTAGAATTCTTTGTTTGTTCTTAAAATTTGAAAATTTTCCCAGATTCTACTTATTTTATTAATTCATTTTCCCCTAATCTACACCTAATGTGACTTACACATACCAGGCACTAATTTAGAATAGCTTTTCTTATTTTTCAACTAATGTTTTATAGTAAGGGTGTTTTTTTGTTTTTGGTTTTTCTTTAACTCAGGAAAGATTACCTCTCAGATTTTTAAAAACATTTTTTTCTTTTGTTTGATATGTTCTCATATTTTTATCCTGAAAACCAGATACTCATATATTGGTTCTTTACAATTACTCTTCCATTTCTAGTATCATCAACATTCATGTCTGGTTTTCCCTTCTGTATTCTAGGAGTGAATATTCCTTAGTATGTGTTCTGTATCGCTGTGATGAAATACCTTGCAATGTTGCTTTTGCGTCTCCGGTGATGAATGGAGAAGATTTTGTTCATTGATCACTTATTTATTTATGTATTATTTACTTATTATGTACTATTATTATTCATTGTTATACTATGATTGTTTGCAGTTATTCACTCCTTCCTTCCCCATGCACTGCCATGTCACCTGCAGTGCCTTTCCCTGGGAGCTCTGTGCCTCTCTGCCTCAGTAACTCTGAGCTTGCCCTTGTGACATGATTTTGCTAATAGAATGTACACCAAATATACATACAGTATACATATATATACACAGACACCAAATATACCGTATACCAAATCCTACCAGAAAGTTTAAAAGTTCTATTAGGGTATGTTCTAAAATTGATCTTTTATGTTTCTTCTCCATCTTGAGAGCAATGTTGCCTGTCTTCACTTTGTTAAAAAAAATATATTTTAGGGGACTCCAAATTAAGTTTCCTTTTTAAATTTTAATCGTCTTGAAAATATGGGGTATCTGCCAATGAATGGGGTAGATGGCTTTCCTTCATGTGTCTCTCATTGCTGACTTTAGAGTACTCCTTAGAGAAACTAAGGTGGAAGGCTGGTGGGTTCACACAGACCCTAGATACATGTTCAGTGACTGTACGTCTTCCATTTAGTGTAATGCTGTGGGACTGGTAAAGGGATGCCTTTTCTTGCTGCCTGGTGGTCTGACTACTTAACCTGAATAAATCAAAGTAGTCTGTGATTTTCATTTCTTTTAAGAGACAGTAGGTTAAAAGCATAGCCCCTAGATTGTACTTATTTTACTGTCTTCCTTTTCCTTGTTTTCATCCTATTTTATGCTACAATGTTGAGAGTCTTCATCTTTGATGGATGAAGACATGGAGGTCTTAATGGCAGATGTTATAAAAGCTAAATGTCTCAGATACCCTACCTATAGGAAAGGGTGGTTTCTCTCTGATGTTTTAAACTCTGTCTCAGAGAAAGGAATATCAGCAAAAGGATGGATGGTGTAACTATTACTGTCTTCCTTTACACCCACTTAATCTGTCTCAAGGTCACACCTCTGCTTTCGTTAGTGGATGTTGCTCGTGGAGACTTAGATATTATTAAGCAATATTCTTAACTTCCAGTCTTCATAACTGTTTTCCTCTTCTGTGTATTAATGCATATTTCAATTAGAAATGCTACTAATTAGCTAGCATCTTCATCTGGAGACTAATTTTATGATTTTCTCAAATGCTTGTAAGAAAGTGTACCTGAGTTTCTTCCTCTCCCATTCTAAGGATGTCTTTTCCAGCCTATCAGAGTTATAGATGATGAAAGAACCATTGTTTTCCCAGTTTGTCTTGACTCCTTCAGCTGTCCTCCTGTTTCTGGTGGGACCAGAGCAGTAACAATAACATATTATGATTCGTGCTGGATTCCTTTTCCCTGTCATGTTTCAAGATAAGTGTTGTCAATGCCAGGAAAATATCTTAGCTCTGACTTATTTGAATCTGCCACATTCTGCAAATTGTCCAGATTTGGGCCTTGGAAAGACTTGTATCCACATTCTTACTCCACCATTGAGTAGTGGTGTAACTTTGAGCAAATGACCCAAGCTCTCTAATTTTATCTCATCATCTACAATGTGGCAATACAATGCCCACATGTTTTTGTCACTATAAGGCTTAGAGAAAATTAAGTATTATGCTTGGAAAACCCCTGGCAGAAAATTGGGTGCTCAAAAAATGCTGCTGTTACTGCTATAATTGTCTTCATGCAAATAATTAGTATAATAATGTCATAGTCTTGATATCATGGGTTACCACAAAGATGAATGAAAGATGATGAGGGTCAGGCTGTATTATCCATGCTAACCTTGTACTCCTTCAACTGCATTTATCAGGCAATTAATTATGTGCATGGCTTTTAAAAAGCTTCTTTCCTCTTCCATGCTTCTATTTCCTCACAAGGACATGGAGCTATATCAGGGTAGCAAATAGGTTTAATCTCTTATGTCAACTCCAACTGATCAGTAGTGGGTTCCTGGAAAACAGATTTTTAAAAATTCTGCAGTCTTGTCTGGGCTCAGCAGATAAGTTTGTCATGATCTATTAGCAATGCCTGCAATGGATAGAGAAACTGGTGGCAGCTTTTCTGAAATTAGCCAGGCCTAGACTAAATGCTCTCCAAGACCCTTTCCAGCTTCCTGGTCCTCTGATCCTTTTCCTGGGCCTTCTTAATAGACTTTTGTAGCTGAGTGACATCCTATTCATTCAGGTGAATATTAAGTGTCACTGGAATAAAATGTAGGTATGGATAGTCCAGTCAAGAATCTAAATGGCATAAGCGGACCTTGAACAATTGTTGTAATATTATAAGAAAAAGATTGGCAGTAGTAGGAAATTGCCGGGGTGGGGTGGGGTGTGGGATTGGCAGTAGTGGGAATCTGCCAGGGGAGATGGGGCACACCTCATCAGCAAGGGTACTTGTGTAATGAACATTTGTTTACCTAACCCTGAATTGTACACCACATCTTTAAAATAAATTTTTTTTAATTAAATTAAATTTTTTAAAAAAGAAAGAAAAGCATCTCTCTACCTGGGACTAGAAGTTCAATAATACCTTAAAAAAAATAAAAAAGAATCTAAAAGGGATTATGTATCAATAAAAATTAAAATAAATTAAAATTTAAAAATAATCTAAAAGAAGAGTGGTAGATTATGGAGCTGCTTCTCTGAATGGGGTAGGGTTTCTTTGAGACTGCATTGCAATTTGGGCATTAAAAAAAAGTATTTTTATCAAAAGGGTAAAGAGAACAATTTCCTGAAGCTGTGCATGTAAATCACAGCCCAGTGATGCCATGGGGGGTTGGAATATTATTTTTAGTGGGTTTCTATTAATAGCATTTAGCAATGGATAACAGTGATGGGTTTTACCAAACTGGAAACAATTTTCTGGCCTGTAATAGAAAGATAAAGGTTTCTAACAATTGTATAATTATGTGAATGTGTGTTATGGATAAATTATTTTACAAATTGATGTAGCAATTGCTTTGGTAATTAAGATCTAAGACAAAGGTGTCTTGTTTGGGGGATGCTTGGTTCATTCAAGCAATGAGATTTGATTTTCATGAACCTTCAGGAAGAAATCTGCATGTGAATCACTTTTTAGTCTTCCATTTTTGTGAGAGAAAAATAACTCAGTTATCCACTGGCATTTCATACTCTTAAGCACAAGATTCTTCCTGCAGGGTTAGGGATATTTGCCTCAGTTGTAAAAGCTTTCAGATATAGATTTAAAGCTAGATCTTTCTCCAAAATTTCTATGTCAGGGTACATTCTTCATGCCCCCTCCTTATATGCCTCACTGAAGACAGCTATAGTGTCTCTTTAGGAATTCATGATCTATGGCAAAGGAAAAATCACCAGTCTGTAGTCATACTGTTTCACTAAAAATGATGAAAGAACTACATTTTAGATGGTTTTCTCAGAAACAATCAACTCTAAATGTGATTTTTGTCCACACTGTGCCCTCAGCAAGGTTCTATGACAGAAGGACATTTTTATGAAGGAATCTATGGATATGACAGCAGCAATAAACAGCTGAAAATAATCTATGAGGCGTTTGCAAATTACCCCTCATGAGCTGTAGTGGTTGTGAAAGATAATTTGTGGTTCTTACAGAATACCCTGCAAATTGGGTCCTTCATCTGCAATGTTTTTTACAGTTAAAACATTTCATTTCTCATATTAACAAATGATAACTCTGCATTTGTTAATCTAAACAATTTGATTTATATTTTTTCCGTGTTGAGAAGCTGTTGACATTTCAGAGTAAGTAATTATTTTCATTGCCAACTGCTGCTTGTGGTGACTGTAGGCAAAAGATAGAAATCTGAACGTACGCATGCATCATTTTAATCATTTTCCTTAAAGACTACCCATGAAACAGGAAGTCTATTTGCCTGAGTTATCATCCGTACTGAGAAATCTAACAGGACATGGGTGTTGACAAGCAAGGATTCTAGTCATATCCATGGTTTTTGGCAATGTATTGGAAACTCTCTTGTGTAATCCTTGTGGTTGGGGGACAGGGTTGACCTGCATTGTCACCAAACCTCTGGCAGGGCACAGTGCACTTGAAAGTCTGAAATCACTTCAGTAAGAGGAAACAAGTGTTATTAGCCTTAGTAGTTCCTAGCTAATGTAATATCGGTTAAAATGTCTCGTGGGGTGGGTATCAGGATTACCTGATAAGTATTCATAAAAATACCTTGTACCGTGCCTGGTACTGTGTGAATTCTGGAAACATTTGGTGAAATTGGGACAAAATATAAAAAAGATTTAAATTTCCTTTCTTGCATTGCTTTCTTAGCCAAGGATTCTCAGTCTAGGGTGATGGAAAGAAAGGTTTTTTTCTCCTGGAAAGTAGTCACTACATATGTCTTTGTTTAGAGCCAAATGTTTAGTCATGCCCACTGAAGTGACGGGGCAGGGTAGAGAGGAGATGCTAGGGTCTGGAGCAGAGCTGATGCAACAGCAGTTTTTTCCTGGGGTCTCTTTTTAATCTACAATGTAATGTATCCAGGTTTACTTTAATATTTTTTTTTAAAGTAAGAAAGAACCTTACCATCAAAGTTTAAACATTTTCCCCCAGAAAAAATAATCTAGCAAAATTTCTGCCCCAAAAAAGATGGCCCACCATAGCCTGTGGATGTGTGGGGTCCACATAAACTTTGAAGTACCATGGGCAGGTGAAGATTAAAGGTGCATGAATGCGAGACCTTCACGATAGTGTGGTAGATCCTATCCATCTATTTCTCTATGGCTGTGGCCTCTTTACACTGTTGGGCATGGCTCAGGTTGTACGCATCCCATACACGTGTAAACCTTCCATTCACATTCCAGTTAGAAAATGGACTACTGATTTAGAATCCAAACCAATTTCTACATGTCCTGAAGGAGTGAATATAGAGCCAACACCCTGAATGGCAAGTGTGTTTTATCCTTTGAACCAACTCCAGTTGATTTGTTCTGGTTGCCTACAGTTCTGTCTTAAGAAGGTATCAGTGGTGCTTAGCTGGAGGAGTGCTGGGATTGATTAGCGTTGTCAGTCATGGCCTCTGGAGGGACAGCTTGCCCTATATTTGCCATTCTCTGCTTTTAACATGTCCATAACTACTCGGTGCTCTCCTCCTGTGTAAAATGATTTTAATACTAACCAGTGACTAAGTATGAACTGGGACATCATGAGAGAGAACAGGTAGATTCCTCTTTAAGAAAACCTAGCATGAGAAAATGCACATTTACAACATGCATAAATCTGGAGCCAATTATTTTCATTACAGAAAGATTCCATGAAAGGTTCCTTTAAATAGCCAGCTCCCCTACTGCATTAAAATGATGATTCAATTTACAAAAATTCACTTTGCATGCAACTCTTCAAGAGTAGGTCTTGAAAGAAAGCCAGCCACACCTGATTTTTTAAACCATGGCCTAAATAATGTTCAGAATGGCTGCCGCCACCTATCTTGAATCTCTTGGTAATTCCCAGTCTCTTCAGACTTCCTTCTTCCTTCCTATCCCTACATGTTGAGAAGACAATCTGGGTGGTGGTCAACAGCTGCTGGCTTCCACCCTGACACGGCTGGATTTCATTAGTGGGTAAACTGATTGCTCCGAGTGTGTTTATGTGAGGGTGTGGTTGTACAAGTCTATGTATTCTGTGCGCTGTGTATGCAGATACAGATACACAAAAGTCATTATCTCGCTCTCAGCCCAACCTAAATTCATTCCTGCTGTGAGAGTTATAAATGGAAGGTTCTTATCCCTTGGTGGATATGGCCTTTTGGTAATATCTGCCCCAAATTCCAGCTCCCCATCTTTTTTGTGTTTGTTTGTATGTTATTTATCCTTGCATCAGAAAACTTCCCCAGACTCTGGGCCTGAGTCCCATTACCCAGACATGAAACCCTCCTCTTCCTCTGTGGCCTAGAAAACCCCAAATGGTTTTCTGATTTAGAAAATTAAATATAATCTGACTCTTGTGGCAAGCTACGAAATTCCCAAACAACAGACACTCCCATTAAGTATATAACATACACAACATCTAAAAGTATCACCAATCCAGCATGAACTTGAATTTTAGAGGCATTCAGTGCCCGTCGGGTAAGATCACTAGCTTCTTCCCAAGCACTCAAAACTGGGCAGTTTTCCAACAGATCATAAAGCTCCCAGGAATGCTGACTGGCACGTGTGTTTGAATTTCTATTCCTCTGTGAAAGCAATTTAATCCAGGGAAGAGTACCTGAAAGAGATGGTATCTTCCCTCTCCCTGTACATGACTTTCCCCTACATAGACTCACTGTAATAACTTCTCAGACCCAAGTAGCATCTCTATTTCATCTATGGTATTTTAAACATCTCAACATAAATTTCTTTCGAGAAATACTTTTTTACAGATACATCTTTTTTTTTTCTTTTGGAAAAAGTAAAATGAGACAGTAGCAGTGAACACATCAGCCCTAATCAGGACACTTCTGGTCTACAATGATCAATCCTATTTGAGATTAAAGCTCTCAGGCTGGTAGTTCTTTCCCTTCCCTTCCACCTTTGCAGGCTCATTGGCTTGAGCCAAGGGTCTCCCATGGTATTGGGCTGCAATAGCTGCGTAGGTGCAGCCATAGATGGCAGCCGCCAACATCATGAGACACACGATCCCACACACAACCCCAGTGACGATGACGGTGGCAAAGGCATGACGCAGGTTGGCTGGCTTCGGCTTGGGTTTGAGCTCACACTCCGAGAGGTCTCGCTCCCCAGAGCTGTGGTTTTCAGGAGGCCTTGGGACCGCCCCATGGGCAGATCTGGGCCGTTGAGCCTGTGAGGACACTGGATCAGGAGCAGGAAGAGGGCAGAGCTGGTACAGCTCATAAGGGATTTTAAGGAGGTCCTTTCCCTTCCAGGTGTCTGGTGACCCACAGATGACGCCATCCGTTATTCCCCCTTTAAAAAACAAAAGCAAAGGACGATAACAGAGCCTTGAAACAACTGAGTTCCAAAATCCTCAGGTCGCAAAAACTTAGGCAGATAGAATTTATGAAGTACCTTTTTTCCCCCTGGAGTCAACAAATTTAACAACCATATTTTATGATTTTAGGATTTCTAAATTGGCTAAATACTCAAAATGCCACACACTAAATTGGCAATTACTGATGACTAAGAATTCATTAGAAGCTGAGTTACCTTTATGTGATATAAATGCTGAGGGGAAAACAATACAAAAGCTGACAAGAAGGTGCATGGGGGCCAACCATGAGGGCACTGCTGACCACAGCGTCCTGGCCACACACTCCCCTAATGAGTACCACCACACACATGAGTACAAGAAAGCTTTTGTACCAGATTCCCATTGGAAATTGAAGGAAAAAATAAAACAAATGGCCATTGTTGTGATGTTATGTGTTAATTACAAAGACCCTATGTGTCTACCAACACTATTCAGTGATGCCAAATGAAGAGGTGGAATGGGCTTTTAAGTGTTTTGTGTGTCTGAGGATTTGACAGTACTGTTAGTTTACTTCATGAGATTAAATGTAATGAACGTGTCTCCTCAGGCCTCGAAACATTTGATGCTTTGAAAACTGAACTTTCCAGTGAGATATTAAACCCAGTTCCCATTCCCTAGAAGGTGGTTGATTTCCTCGGTTGTGTTAGACTACTGTTGTTCAGAGGGAATCTCAGTGCTCCGTAATTCTAGAAAGAGCACTGGGCTGACATTTGACCACCATTTCAGGCTAGTTTGACCACCAATTTACTATTTGACTTTAGGAAAACAAACTTTTCTGACTAAATTTTCTGCTATAAAAACATACAAAAAAAATTTGTATCTGACTTGATAGTTTGTAAAGCACTGTTAGATAGGTCCTAGTAGACCACTAACATGGGTGATTCTTGTCCAAATTAACACAAGTCAGTGGATGAAGGGACACCCAAACCCAGCCCTCTTCACTCAGTCCCAGTTTTCCCCACTTAGCTCATTACTTCTCTCTACTTCCTCCTCTCTGGAGTGTCCTGAGGTAAGGAGAGTGGTCAGGATGGTCCTCAGCAGTGTCTGCCAGGAAGCCTTCATCGGGACAGAACACCCCCATGTTCTGGGTTGCCACAAATACCACCCTCAAGAGGGCTCTGAAGACTAGTACCACCCTTAGCAAAATTAGATTGGAGATCCTTAGTACACATTTATTCTACCTAAGCCTCACAAGACAAGTTCTAAGTGGCTCTGAAAGTAGATAAGGCAGTGCAAGGATGAACATGTGGCCCAGACATACCAGGGTTAATGGCAATAGCAAAATTCAACCCATGCCAAACTGAATCACCCATCACCAGAGTCTCTTGGGCCCCTCCTGGCTTCTCCAGAAATTCCTTGAGGCAAGAGTCCCAACTCTAAAGCAAAAAGATAAAAGGGGGATTTCCCGCCTTTTCAGGCCATTGGTTTATATGAGGCCAGAGGTTTGGAGCAGCTGCTCCGGGTGATCCCGAGGTGCCATGGTCTGTGATGCAGCTAAGCATTGTTGCCTCATGGACCACTGTCTTCTTCTGCCTGGCTGTTGGAGCCTCTGCTGGTGGGAGTTGGTTGCAAGACAGAAGACCAGAGAGACAGAAATGAAGCGTGGGGCTTTGAGAAGTAGTAACAATATTTAATCCAGCCAAAGAGTACTGAGACTTCCACCAAGGGAAGAAAGGCCACCAGCCATGGGAGCAGTTTTATTAGCTGACTTCTACCTAGATGGGGTTGGTTTATCCAGTCACTCCAGACTTAAGAACTATCTTTCTCCTGTTCCAAACTTCCTGCTGTTCAGTTTTAGGGCGGGAACCATAGCCTTGAACCCAGAGCCAAGGAAATACCAGGCTAGAGCCTGGGACATGGCTAGAAGACAGGGGCTGTGGCTACCAAGAGCTCTGTGGCATCTTATACAGCTGTTCCTCTACCAGGATTCACCTAAACCCCTCCCCACTATCTCAAGGGCCATAACCCTAGAAGCAAATCTGCTATTACAGCTCAGGGGTCCCACACCCTTCTAGATTCATGTAAGCTGACAGTGCAGGAAGCTCCAGTGTGCCTAACGCTGCTTGCTCTCCATTTGACCACCAGTAGCTTCTAACCTCTGTCTTGGGGCACTAGATTCAAATCTCGAGTCTGCACATTACTTAGCTGTGCAACCCTGAAAAAGTTCCTTGACTACACTGTGCCTCTGCTTCCTCATCTGGAAAGTGGAAGAGGGGAATAATAATGAAATTCACTTCCCAAGATTATTCTGAGGACTCAGTTGGACTAAGTGTATCTAGCGCTCAGCATAATAGCTAGTCCAGAGTAAATGTTGAATAATGTTAGCTATTAGCATGAAGATGCTTTGTTTACTTATGAATAGTAGAGAGAAATCATTATAAAATTGATGTGCAGTTTTTTGTGATGATAATTTATATAAATATATGTATATGTGTATGTATTCACCAAAGCACACCTCTTTGCTCTTAGGCTCACAGAAAGACTAAATTTTCCCTACTCTTTGTGGTCAATTTGGGGCCATGTGACTGAGTTCTGGCCAGTGGAACCAATTAATGCCACTTCCAGACCACAAAACCTCCAGCATAATCCTTCATGCACTTTGTTCCCTTTGGTGATGACCTTAGAGGCCAGGCAGTGAAGTTGGCAGGGTTACAAGCTGGAAGAGGCTTATGTCCCTCAATGAAGCATGGAATTCAGACCCTGCCCCCACTTCCCTTGGACTCTGATGTGAGTGAGCAACTGACTTTATAGCATATATAACTGAAGTCTGGCATTGTCTGTTATATCAGTTAGCCAGCTCTGTCTAATACCTTAAATGTTTGCATTTGTTTATGCATCTTTTTAAAAAAAATAAGGTCTTTAATATTATCTATTTCCTTATTTGGCCTGCATTTCATACATCTGTAATCAGATTGATTCCCATATTTGGCATCCATCTGGGTTTTTTTCTAGTTATTTTGGGACACCCAGGTCTTACTACCCCAAATCAATTTTACCTTGCTCTGAAGAACAGCTGTTCTCTGTACTCATGCAGCTCTGCCACAGGGAGCATGGAACCCCATCACCAAATCTGAGGCCCAAAATGGGTCTCAGGAGCTCCCAGGCATAATACTATTAGTTTCCCTCTGGTAACACTGAGTGCCAGTGAAGGGTAGTAATTTGCACAAAGACCACCAGCAAGTGTGTGGCAGAGTAGGGGGAACTTCATCCCATCACATTTCTTCTAGTGTCCTGGAAACTCTTTTTTTTTAATCAAGAAATGTTCACTGATGAAAACTATCTTTCTGTGGTGGTCCAGCTGATGCTGATGATTTAATCTAGAGCACAGTAGCTCCAGCCACTTCACCTCCACATATAAGCAGTGTTATTTGTAACATCCTGTAAGACGGGGATGTTGCCACGTTTGATGGCTCCTGTTGTAGGCTAACTTGAACATTGGCTGGTTGGTGATTTGTGATTTGCTATTATGTTGTTGAAAGGGATTCTTCATTCGATATCGTACATCTGAACTCATGTTGTTCCTAACCTGCTTCTTGCCAAGAATTGCTGTTGGTTCCCTAGTTCGTGTCTGTAGTTCTGATATCTTCCTGAACTACAGGCTTGAATATATAACCTCCCACTCAACCACTCCCCTTGAATATGTAAAGGGCATCTCACACTTGACATGTCCCAAGCTGAAATCTTGATCACCCCCCCACACACTCACCTGCTCCCCAACTCCTCAGTCTACCCTTATTTAATAAAGGCATCACCATATATCTGATTACTACTGCAGGACAAAACAAAATAGAATTTCCTGTAATTATGTCCTTCTCTTAATCTCCTACTTGGACCCATTGGCAATTTTCATGTTTAATGTTGCAGATATATCCCAAAGTTGATCACTTCTCACCACTTTGGCTTGGGCCACCATCATTTTCCCTAGCTGGCTGAAATCACCTTCTCTCCCATCTCCCTAATTCTTGTCCTGCAACCGTTGGTCAACTCTGCCAAGAGTCACCAGAGTGACCTTTTGGATTGTAGTCAGATCATATTGTTCCCCTGACTAAAACTCTTCAAGAGCTTTTCAGCTCACTTAAAATAAGATCTAAATATTTTGGCCTGCTCTGCATGCTCCTGCTTGACCCGGCTCCCGCGCACGTGTGTTGCTTTGTCTTTGTCTTTGTCTGCCCTCTCACTCCTGTCCCTTTTTTTTTTTTTTTTGAGTTGGAGTCTCACTCCATCGCCCAGGCTAGAGTGCAGTGGCACGCTCACAGTCACCCCGGTGATGACCTGCTGGACTCAGGCAATCCTTCCGCCTCAGCCTTCCAAGTAGCTGGAACTATAGACACGCGCTGACACGCCTGGCTAATTTTTTTTTTAATTGTAGAATGAGGTCTCGCCAAGTTGCCCAGGCTGGTCTCAAATCCCTGGGCTCAGGCAATCCCCTCACCTTGGCCTCCCAAAATGCTGGGATTACAGGCTTGAGCCACCATGCCCTGCCCCTTCTGTCCCTCTTTTGGTCCCACAGCCAAGCCAAGCATCTTCCCTCATCAGGCCCTTTGCACTTGCTGTCCTTTCCCCCAATTATCTCATGGCTCGTTCCTCTTCATTGATCAGGTTCTGCTTATCCATGTCACTTCCTTGCAAGGGCTTCCCATCCATCTTATCTAAAATGGGGCCCCCATCCTGTCATTCTTTCTCTTCTTCTCCTGTCTCATTGTTTTGTTAGCACTAACTGCTATCTGAACATATATTTTTGTTTATAATCTTATTTAACATGTGTTTCTGATACTAGAATGGAACCTCCAGGATGGTTAGAATCTTCTTGTTCACTGCCCTCTTCTCAGTGCCTAGAACAGTGCCTGATCATAAAGGACCCTCAAGTATAGGAATGAATGAATGATGCTGAGAGTTAGGAGGAGAGAGGCACTGTGAGGAAGGGGAAGGAATATAGGGCCAAGACCCCAAATACATGCATTCTGTGCTCATCTGAGCTTCTATTCTGTGATCTTGGTCAACTCACTAAACCTCTCTGGACCTCTGTTGCCCATTGATAACAAGGGTTGGCAAACTTTTCTATAAAGGGCCAGATAGTAGATATTGCAAGTTTTGCCATGCAGTCCCTGTCAAACTACTCAACTTTGCTTTTAAGGTGCAAAGTAGCTACTCTAGAATGTAATGAATGGACAGGGCTATGTTTCAATAAGTCTTTATTTATAGAAACAGGAGGCAGGCTGGATTTGGCCCTTGAGCTGTAGTTTGCTAACACGTGGGTGATTTCCAGAGCCTTTCCTCTTTAATATTCTGGAATCTTTTGCTTTGCTTTTGGCATCAGGTTAAAGAAATTGTAACTTTAGAGAGAGGCCCTATTGCACCCACTTTTAGTAACAATGGTATTTGCTAAAGCAGAAGGAATAATTTTAGGGAAGATTTATAACTGCCAACTGGGTATAAGCAAACAAAGAGAAAAATATACCAAGGAGAGATAGCCATGCCCCCAAATGGATCGCACTTGAAAATTAGAGTTTGGTGCCATTTGGGGTTGAGCAATTATTCAGGTGGTGATTGAATTTCCTTCTTCTTGAGGGCATACTCCCAGCTAAGTAACTTCATGTTGTGTTAATTAATTTTTTTTTTTTTTTTGAGTTGGAGTCTCACTCTGTCGCCCAGACTGGAGTGCAGTGGCCGCTCCCGGCCACCGCAGCCTCAACCTGCTGGGCTCTGGCGATCCTTCCGCCTCAGCCTTCCAAGTAGCTGGAACTACAGGCG